>VXBQ01028278.1:1683297-1903044 GCA_013400175.1 Phainopepla nitens | reverse complement strand
GAGCGGGCCCGTGTCGCTCCCCCGGCCTCGGCCCAGAGCGTCCCCAGGCCGCTGCTGGGGACGCGGGGACACTCTCGACAGGGAAGGGTGGTGGCCCTGCCTCCACGCGGCTCCCTGGGCAGCCAGGGCCGCTCCAGCGGGGACAGCGGTGGGTGGTGTTCCTGGAGACCGAGGAGCGAGCCCCGATCCCCGCTCTGTGTTTCCCGCGGCCACCGGACCGCTGTTGCGGCTGTCCCGGGACTCACCGCCCCGTTTGCCGAGGCAGAAACCACCCCGCAGCCTGGAGAGTANGGATGGGATGGGATGGGATGGGTCCGGGCGGTCTCGGGTGCCCCTCACCGGGCGGCCTTTGTGCCGGCGCTGAGCAAACACAGCTGCCGCCGGTGGCACCGTTTGAGGGAACGCGGCTCCCACCGTCCCACCCCTCTGCCCCGCTCCCGGACATCCCTCCTCCGTGCTCCCCCGGGCGGGGGCGAGGCCAGGCACCCCGCGGCTCCCGGGCTGGTCTCACCGGCGGCAGCGCAGCGCCGGTGTCAGGCACACGAACTTCTCACGTCCCCCGGCGAGGGGACACCTCTGCCTCTTCTCACGGTGCGGGCATCCCCCCCGTGCTGTCATAACATCCCCATGGCAACTGCGGCAATTACTTCTATGCCAGAGCAGCAATAGGAGAGTATTTAATATATTTAAATGTGATTAAGCAGGTGGAAGGATCGAGGAGGAGCAGCTCGGTAGGAAGAGCCAGCGGAGGCTCCCGGGGAGCCCCGGGGGCTGCAGCTCGCCCGGGGCAGCAGCGGCACGTCTGGAACTCAACAGATGGAAGCGAGCGAGGGACGCGGAGTTGCAGCGGGAGAGGAACGGAGAGTTTTACCCGTTTCTGCTGCCTTCAGCATCAACTGAGGCACGTGAAAATTCATTCCGATTTCCATCTCGGATTTCGACAGAAATACTAATACAACACTGCAAAAGAATATTTTGTTACTGTTACTGTTCCTTTCTAGTTTCCCCTTTATTTTTCTCTACCTTTTTATTAGGGAGAAAACAAGCCCCACAAACCCGTTGTTAGCCGCAAATTCGGAAAATAAAAAGGCACGGAAAAAACCCCGTGAAACTGCACGAAGCTAGTTTGTATTTCATCTCCAAAACGAGCTAACTAGGAAAAAAGAACACCTCGAAAAAAAAAAAATTAACACACACTTTAACCTGAAAATCATTCTTTTTCAATCACTACCCCTCATTTTTATGTCATTAGGGAATCTAGTAACCAACGGAAAAGATGCTCCTGACCCAGGGAGCCACGGCCACTGCTGGGGCTGCGGATGATGTCCAGCGAGAGCCGCTGCTGCCTTTCCCCGAGCCCCGGGAGCCGGGCAAAACACACCTTGGCCTTGAATTCACCGTCAAATCGTGCGGCCGGTTGCTGGATTTGGTGGGAATTACTGAGTGCGGCGGCAAGGGAAGGAGGGCGCGGTGCTGATGCGGGGGAGGTGCTGTTAATGCGAGGGACCTGCCCTGGGGTTGGAAGAGGTTAAAGGGTGCCGGGATGAGCTGGCTCACCCTGTCTAGCAGCCGTGTGAGCTGAAATAGCTGGAGAAGGTATATGGCAAGAAATTCTGGTGCTGGATAATGCCTAAAGGTAAAAGAAGGGTGGAGAGGAGGGAAGGGGTAAATTCCAGAACAGAACAACAGGGCAAGGGACTGGCAAGGTCTTGGGCTCATAAGAGCTGATGGAGAACTGGGATGCAGTATTAAGGGCTGTGGAAATTTTTTGGACTCACTAAAATAAGATCTTGGTGTCTGTGTTACAAGATGAAAACGTGTCACTTGCTGTGCATTATCTAATATAATAATAAATATAATGTCTCTATATATGCCTTTCCTGAGGGAGCCTTTAAGGCTGGATTATACTCTACACAGGCTGGGTAAGGTGGTCCTATATGGTGGGATTCACATTTTCGATGAAAAGATGCAAGGCCCCTAATTTCAGATTAGTGTTATCAGGTACTGTACAGAGGTCAGGAGGCTCAATTACACAAACACTGAAATGCAGGCCAAGGCCTGAGCAAGGGGCTGTGGGTGTAGAAGCTGGTGGGTGTCCTTACAGAGACTCACTGATTGCTCATGTGGAAGCAAGTACATTGAGAGAGGTGAAAATGCTGAAAGACCAGGCTGTTACTGAGAGCTTTAACTGCAACTGGCTGTTTGGGAAACACTTCTAACCACAATAAAGTCTGGTCTGAGGCCTGTTCAATCCAAAAGCTGGCATAAGCACATGTTCCTCTTCATTCCAGGTATGAATTTGGCAGAGGTGGACAAGGGCATGATGAGACATCTGCCTGGGGGCTAATTCTGTTTGGAATGCTGTTTTGTGCAGTATTGGATTTACCTGCATGTGGGAGCTAAAATCTTATCTTAGGTTTTATCTCAAATCCTCACAAACTCTGAACTATAGGGGGAAAAGCATTGCTTCATGACAGCTCTGTTTTGATGGCCTGGAAGAGCAAAATCTTGTCATGTACTGGTTTGTGGATTAATTTTCTGTAAGAGATGGTGCTATGTGGCATACAGTCTGGTTCTTGACTTCACACAGAAGCTCTGTAATGCAGATCTGTGAGGGGTAAGGGTGGATCCTTTGGCATGCTCTCAATGTGTGTATACTTGCAGCTCCTATGGATTCAGAGAGGGGTTTGTTTTTTCTGTTTTATATTCACTCCTTTCTTGTTTTGGATCTTATTAATGTGCTGTGAAGCTTATAAAACTTATGCCACGGTTGTTTCTAGAAATTTAATTTTTTTCCTTTCAATACATGAATAGATAAAAAATGAGTGGATAAAACCATAGGTGAATTTCAAAAAAAAAGATATAGAAATCCCTTGAAAGCAGGTACCCAAAATGTTATTACCCATCAATAGTTAAAGATCTGCCATACATATCTTTAGAAAGTATTTGCCTGTTTAACTGGGAAAATATAATAGATGGGCAGGATCTGTGCAAATTTTAGTAGGTTTGTGACAACAGGGCAGGCTCCTGAGGGGAAGAGGGAAATGGAAAGGAAACCAGAAACAGAGTGGATCTTTTCGTGTGGTCTGACAGGCAGATGGAAAACATGAATTACAAAGGCTTTTAAAAAGATCTGCTTGGGGTTTATGTTTACAGAGAGATTTAGCAGGGCTGGCTGGCTTTAAAATGCTGAAGTTGTTGCTAAAATCAGCTGCTTGTAAGGGAAATGGGGTACTAGCCTTGAACCAGAATATAGGAGAGTTTCACAGAAATTCAACAACACAGGAGCAGGGCCAGCAAGGCGGGGCCCCTATAAACCATTCAGCAGATCCTGAAAGGGGCTTAAAGGTCAGCAGGACCTGGAGTCAGGGGAGGGAGGGGGGGTATGACCCCTGCTAAGGGGAACTGGGTCCAGACAGAGACCACGAGCCTCTAACCAGGAGGAGCAGCAGCAGCACTAGAAGACAGCGAGAATGAGCTGGGATTTGTGCAGGAGGCACTCGCCGGTGGAACAGCTTTGCAGGGAACAAAGGTATCAAAACATTGCCTCGCTTTCTTGTAAGTGGGATATGGGATATTGATCTCCTCTCACGGCTCGGGGAAGCCCGTGGTTTACCTTGGGTAGAACCTATGGATTTCCTGAGTTTTCTAAATCTCCTGCTTGCAAGGTTAGCCATAGATATTTACAGCTAAATGAATGGGGCAAGTAGTGGAGATTATAACTTGGAGAGCCTTTGCTTTGTAAGGGGAGAGTCAGATATCTTATTCTGGCAGGAGAATCTAATTAAGGGCCTGTTCAATAGGAGTAAATGTCAAATGATCAGGCACACAGGACTAAAATTGCAATGCTCAGTCCAGTGTGCTAGAATGTGTGCTATGAGATGCTTGTCTTTTTTTCCTGCTTAGAGGGATGAATTATGTTTGATTTCTCTAATCATTCTTTTTACACACATTATTGAAGCTTTACTTTGACATAGAGAAAGTAATCTTGATGCAGTGGGGCCAAGAGTAGGAAAATTGCTCCAGTAGATTTGGCAAGGAAAACATGGCTCCAGCCTCTCTCAAAAATCTCTACCCTTCTCCACGAAACTTCACGTGCACCAGAAGGGATCAGAGAGGTGCATTCAGGGCCTCTTTTCTACAATACCTATATTGTAATGTTCTTCTTGTTCAATGGGTGAAAAGGGTATCAAAACACAAATTGAATTTATATTTTCAGATCCACTGGAAAATCTGGGAACATAAGAATTGGTGGTAGCATAAAACTTGCTGTATTTTGGGGAAAATTAGCCCATCGTGTGGTTTACAAACATTATCTGTTGCCCAAAGTACGAGCTAACCCAGCTCTGATTTACTGTGAGTGTAATGGTTTCAAAATGCTCAGGATGTACCTCACACTCACACCAGGCACTTGGAGAAGCTGGTAAAGGCACTGTCACACGTGTCACCATTACTGAGTTACTTCCTAAGGGTTACAGGGAAAGGTCTCTGGATTCTGCTGCCAGGCTGAAATGTTAACTTGCCCTGTGCACATTTCACTTTGGCTTCCTAATCTTCCTCCTGGGAGAGGGCTCAGCTAGTTTTCAACTCCTTGGTCACTGAAAGAAGAACCTGTGTTGTCTTGGCAAGCAAGGACATGTATGTCTTGGATCTGGAAAGGGCTTCAGACCTGTGTGGGATGAGGATACCAATCTGCTTGGCTGGAAGCTTTGTTTCCCACTAGAATCAGGGCTGGCAAAATGGGGCACTCAGCTCTGGAGAGGGAAATGGCTATGCTAAGTTGGAAGTCTGGTGATGTTGGTGATAAGTGATAGGTGTGCTCTTAAAAACAGGGTCAAAAGTGGAGCTAAGGCTGTTCAAGGAGCCTCACAGCCTTTTTATTTTACTCCTCATCACTGAAACATCTAAAGAAAGTTAATCCTGATAAGATGGGCTGAACTGAACAACAGCAAATGATGCTTTGTAAACTGTGAAAAGCTGAGACTGACCTGGTGAAGTCATTGGTAAAATGTCTGGTTTTCCTGGAAGCCTCATCAGGGTAGATTCTGCATTGGATGAACATTGATGATATTGGGCAGAGGCGCTCTCATTAAGAAATTGCCTGCTGGAACTTCCTCCAGCCATCTGGCATCCAAAATGCAACAGCAAAATGGATCATGTTGGTGATTTTCAGTAAATGTTTTGCACAGAGCCATCTTTGTTGACTGTCTCTATTGTTTTGCAGATGTTTATGGTATCATGAATCTTTTTGTTTTTTGCAGCCTTAACTGAAAGACATGCATTCCCAGTTCGAGGACAAACTTCCCTGTAATAGAAAGGAAATTTGTATGAAATTTTTATCCTTGAGAACTTCTTTGGACAGATCCCCAGATCATATGTTAAATTTGAAATATTTGAAAACTTTTGACTCTCAGGCTGCTCTCATGCCTTTTTTTTTTTTTTTCCCTTTCAAATTTTCATAAAAAATGACATACTCCTACAGTTTTTGTGGCTGAATTCTGAGCATTGCTCATCAGTTTTGGAAAAAACAAGTTGTAGCTGATTTTCTTAAAGGTTTTGAAGGCTTCCTGAGCAACAATAACAATGAAAATATTGATATATCACTCTGGTTGGTGCTATTTGGGTTTTATTTTGCCACTCTCAGTCAATGAACTGAGAGTCTCTTTTCCTCTCAGTTTAATTTGTGGTGTGAGTGGGGCTTTCAAATGTTACACTCAGATTCTGGACTCCCTTGGGCAAAAGTTGCCTTTGGTTCTTCATAGTCCCAAGCAGAGAATATTGTCTGGAAGTAGGATGCACACAACCAAAGTGCTTCCTGAGGTAGCAGCATGCTGCTGGTGCTCAGTGGGTGTGAGCTCCAGGTCAGTTCTGAGATTAATCTGAAAATGAAATGATTTTGAAGTAACTGATGCTTCAGCTGAGTGTGCTACACTGAAAGTCAAGCATACTAACTTCTTATCTCCAGTCTTTTGAAAGGTACAATTATCCTTTATCTTTGCAGGTTGGTTTGTTTAACTCTCACTGGATTATTCTCATGGAATAAGAATGAGATATTGCTATTTCAAAGCACCACTGGGACCTTGCAAATGAAGGAAGCTGTAAGGTTTTGTAGTGAAAACTGCACATGGGTCTCTGAAGATTTAGTTTGTGTACTAAATTCTGCTGCTGATTTACCAACACTGTGTGACCTTGAGCTACTCAAAACAATTTATTATTTTTTAAAAAGTGACTATTAATATTGGCAGCCTCCAGTTTCAGTAAGAGACACTCGGGACTCGAATTGCAGACTTTTGTACTTCTTGAGTATTTATTTTTAATAAGGGTCCTAATTAAGTGTGCAATCTCTGTAGCAGGAAAGCTCTCCTGGACTCTGTCTTCATTCATTAAAATGTGTCAAATTCCTCAGAGTTTAGAGCAGAGCTCTAACAATGGCAAAAGAGACCCTGTGTCCTGAATATATACGAACATGTGCCAGAGAAGATGTTTGTTCATAAGTACTTGTGCAGTGACAAAGTACAGCAAACAAGGGGTTATACATTTCCTTACTTTCTGCTACCTGAGCAGAGCCCCTGACTTCACTCAGGAAGCTGTACTGTTGTGAGACATGGAGAAGTAAAATCCCCTCTGCTTTATAATAAGTCATTTCAGCTCTGGCTAATTAACACTTCTTAGTGTTAATTGTAACCCCCTGTTCTGTGTTTTTCAGGGATGATATTTCCCAAGTAGTGCTGATGAAATGTCAGGCAGAGGTAGTAATTTTGTTTTCCTTGCTATTATAACATTGTGCCATAGATATAGTTATATATAGAGATACATGCCAATCAACCAACAGAGCAAACAAGATGAAGAAGTAAAAATCTTCTCCTCAGAGAATTTCTTAGGCAGACAATGAATTATGAGCTTTTCTCTGCCTAGACAACTTGCAGTGAGAAAACAATTCCTACTGGCATTCCTTGCTGTGATTAAAAAAAATGGAATAATTTTAGATGGCTTGTTTTATTAAATCAATAGACTTAACAGGATGGAGAGGTGGAGTACAAAAATACAAATTTTTTAAAATATAATCTGCAGAATCCTATAAGATTCTAACATGAATGCTACAGGAATACCATTGGCCAGTATTTGCAGAACAGCACTTCATGAACAATAAAGACATTCATGTTGTTGGAAAGGGGAAAATCCTGTTGGCATTCTAGCAAACCTTGGCTTTGTAGCCTGGAGGAAATGAGAGAGTGGTGTAAGAAAGTGGAAACATGAGAGTCACTGTTAAAACATCACCCTGGTGCTGGTAGCACTGCAAAACTATTGCAAAAGACATGGAAGAGAGTAATGGTATGGGACTGTTGTACGTCACCGATGTTTAAATTGGATTTTTCCTTTGGAATACCACTCAAAAATTGAAGGTGGAGTTTGGTCTGTGACAAGAAAATGTGGAGAAATTGTGGTCTCATCCAAACAAGCCAGTGTCTGATGGATACTTTCCTGTGGTCAGGAAGGTGTCTGTCATGGCTCCACATTTTATGAGCAGGTAAAACTGAGAGAGAAATCTGACTGAAGGTAAAACCAAACCAACCAACCAACCTCTCATGATGAAACATGGAAAAGACAAAAGCTCAATATGTGAGTACCAGCTGTAGAGTTCAAAATACAATTTCCAATTACTTCTGTCACATCCCATACAATTAATTTGATAAGGATTTAACTTTTTTTAAATTTTATTTTTTATTTTTCATTTTTTTATTGGGAACAGGATCTTAAATTTAGGCCTACCCCTAGTTTTTCAAACATGACAAATTTCTCCATGCCATCCACATAACACTTGACCTTGCAAAAGCCTTGGTGGCCCAGCTGAAATGCTGAAAGTGCTTTGACAAGTTGCTCTTAGGAGATCACTGGTGTTTATAGCCTCGTGGTTATTTTGTAGGGACTTGTGTTATATTTCTAAACACTGGGGAGGGAGGAAGGCTGAAATTCTCTTTCCCTGGACTGTGTCCAGTATAACTAAGGAAAAAATTTCAAAACGGCGTTTCCTCCCTTTATTGATATGCAATGAATGGCTGATGTAGCAGACATGTCTTTAAAGGATGGCAAAATCCCCCCACTTTTTAACTAAGCCACGTGGCAGTTGCTTAATCATTATAGGCTTTTGCTTTATGTCTAAAGAAATTAACTATTAACCAAATGATCAATTCACAGATCTGTGAAGTCGTGGCTGGGTTCAGTGACAGTAATCTCCGTGTGTGCATGTATACGTACATAAATATGTCAGTGTATGCACATATTTCTATATATCTTCCACTCTTGTGAATTCATTTACCATTTGTAGTTTCTTTACCAATTAAATTTTCTAGCACAGCAGTTCCCTCTGCATCGTGTCACGCATGCTGACTATGTGCTGATTTAAGGTTGAGGATAATTTAGCAGGGCTGCTGATTATGGCAAACTTATTCTCAGGAGATCAATGAGAAATGGGTGTTTTGTGATGAAGTTTGTTTTGTGTAGATTAGAAAGATAATGATATGGATACAGATTAGAATGGGACATTAAAACCAAAACCATCTTGTGTGTGAGCTCTGTGAAATCCACACTGCAAAGATAAGATATGAAATCAAGTAGTAGACCATGTGGCTCTGTGTCTGAGGTCCACTTTGAAACTTGAAATACCTGAGCTAGACCTGACCTTGGGAACTCCTGTGTTATTTCATGCACGTGAATGGTCTCAGTGAGTTTCATACTGACAGGTTTCCCATATTTAAAAATTTTGCGGTCTCTGCAATACAAAACGTTTTTTTTTTTTATTTCTCTGTGTGCCTTGGACAGCCCCAAGCATTCACCAAAAATTCAGTAATAACAAATCACAACTCTCTTTGTTCCGTGTTGATGTTGAAAAGCAGGTGAGTAGTAGCATAGTCGAGATGCTGCTTGAGCATGGAAAGGCTGTAGTCATCTCAGCACAGTAGAATTGCTGGTCAAGAGGAAAGTAATTATAATTAAGAGAAATATAGCTGAGAAAAAAGGTGTGGGAGTCTTTCTGTTTAAGAATCTTTCCTGGGACATCTCATGTTGTTTTACTGACCTTGATGAAGAGCTGAGAACCATAGAGCTGAAGTTACTATTCTCAATTTCCTTCCATCCTTCATCCAGGTCTTTCTTGAAGACGAAGCAGGTTTATACAAGTGTAAGCCATGAATTCCTTATCCTTCCTCTAAGTTAGGTAGCAGTTTCCTGTGGCTGCATGTGATACACTTTCCAAAGTGGTTTCTGCCATTAAAATCCCTTTGAAAAAAAATCCAACTAGGTGCTGTTTCTTTAGCCTGCTGTTTCCTGAGATCCAGTTACCAAGCAGTGTTGCAGGGTGCTTGAAAGGGCTCAGGAAGCAGCTTCTCTCCTGAGAGGGACTTAAAGAGATTATTTGGAGCATGCAGGAGGTTTGTAATAGTAGTGGCATCTCCTAATCAGCTTTGTTTTAACAATCATATCGAAAACTTTAAAGGTGCCTGCCGAGCTCTTGTTGAAATGTCAGCAGTGGAAGTGCAGAGGTTGAGGGGTGTTTTGCTGCAGGCAAATGCAGAAGGAAATGTGGTTTGGGCACCTCAATTGACTGAGGCAGGTTGGAGTTAAATTTCCTGTGCTGCATGGAGCTCCTGTGGGTTCAGGGGGAGTTACCTGGGGCACAGGTGTACTGGGTCCCTCTCAGCCCAAACTTTCCTCAGGTAGAGTAGGTAGCTGGAGTTTGAAAGAGAGAAAGGAGAACAATTACTGCACCTAACAAATCTGAACTGTGAGTGCTGACTGAGGTTGGCAACTTACTGAATATCTTTAGTACTGAAAGGATTTTTGCCACATCTGAATCCCAGAGTTTTGGAATTCCTCAAGAACCTTAGATCGTGATTTAAAGCAAACTTTTAGCCATCTAGCTGAGGAAGCAAAAAATAAAGTCATCAACTCTAAAGGTTAGATGAAATGAAGGGAATGACATAGCTATTAAAATATTATGTTTGAAGCAGTCCAAGACCAGCTCTGACTTGTTGTTTAGGAGTCCAGGCTGGAAATACCAGAAGACAGGCTCTTGCCAACTATCAGAAACTGAAGGCAGCCAGTGTCTCTCAATGGCTTCCAGGATCCAAAGTCTTAAATTTAAATAATTTATGTGGTTAATGAATAATAAATTTAATAGTAATGATTAAGGCAGATGACTCTCTGTTCAGTTAAATGGTCACAGCCAACTGAAAAATGTGTGTGGTGCATACATGCTGCTCGCCTCCTCTAAGTTTGCAGCATTCAGCCCCTGACAAGTTTGTTTAATGCTGTGGATGATTCACTTTGCCCTCAGACAGTGCTTCACCCTTTCCTGCCTCACACCTTGCTGCAGCAATGCATCTACAGAAGAACAATTAATTAATTTGCAGTGTTTTGTGCCCTTGTGCAGCGAAGCTCCAGTGAGATTTCCTTCCCAGGTCCTGAGGGTGCTCATGTGCTGTTCCCTGCTGGCTTGTGCAGTTGTTGCCTGCTCTGTGGCAGCTTCCTAGGCCAGGCTCCTATTCATCCCCAAGTTTGTCCAAGTGAGAGTTAGAACAGCTCAGCAGGGGTGTACAGAGAGGGCAGTGCTGGATTTGGAGCACGGTACCTGCAGGGGTCTGGAACAAGAGGGAAAATTCCCCATCTCTTATCTTGCTCCTCCCTCCCACTCGTACCGTTCAGCCCATTTCCTCCAAGAGGATTTGTGGAGTCTGCAGACCAAAGTTTTTTTCTTCCTCACACTGCTCCTCCATTCCATCAGGTGTTTGTTTCCCTGTGCTGCATCTTGTTTGCTCCGCTTGAACACTGTAAGAGTCTTGCCCTGTGGATGCTGTGTGGTGCAGCCTCGGGAGGAGCTACATCAGCTTTTGCTCTCGTACCGTGGCTCAGGTGTACTGCTGCCTGGGGCTGAGACCCTTGCACAGAGGGACTCCCCACTCCCATGGGATATCAGTCCGTGGTGAAGGACTATCTGATGGCAGGGAGAAGCACTTGGGCTTTCTTTCTTCTGCTGACAGCCAGGAATGAGATGGGGTTGACTTTGCTCCTTTGCCATTCCAAGCTGGTTTTTTCATCCCGCTGGCTGAGGGCGGCATAAACAAAAATATTCAGACACTGAGACAGTTGTTCCCGAATTACTCATGGCAGTGGGAAGCAGATCAAACCCTCTTTTCATGTTATTTTTTTTATTAATTAATTAATAAATAATTTTACTTCTGTTGACTGAGTAAACTCCCATTAAACTGCCTTTTGCAATTAATAGGTTGGAACCATTTGTTCCAGAATGCTGCTTGAAGGTTTCCAGCACAATGCTGACAGGATTTGCTGCCTGTCGTATTTAACCTCAGTTTTTTCACCTTTTTCCTGGAGCTCCTGGAGGTCAATCAGTGGCAGAGCTTGTCCTTGGTTGCAGCTTTCAGTCAGGGTCGAAACACGCAGTGGGTCTTTCCAGCAAGATGAGGTATCTCCAAATCGCTTGCCTCAAGGTGGAACAGGCAAATGGAGCCCTTAAACTTTGGGAAATTCTCTACAACTTCCAGTCATTTGTCTTCTCTAATGCATTTTTACAGTACTACTTCCCTCTTTCCCCCGCCAAGAGCCGGTGGAAGTTCGCTGCTGTGGCGGGTTTGATACGGGGCTTGTGCGAGCAGTGTCTTGGTTCTGCTGCCACTGTGTGGTCAAAGCCGGGCTGGTGTTTCAGGTATTGCTGCTTCTCACTGTGATTTGTGTGGTGCCAGCAGAGTCCTGGCATCCCACACGCGACTCTCATCTACGCCACTGTGAATGAGGAGTGACGGCACTGAATTTGATGGACTCTTTATTTGTGTAAGAGCAGCAGCCAGGGGCACCTGTGGCAATAAAGGTCCGTTGTGCTGGGTGGGTCTTAGACTGGGAAAAAAACCCAACAAACAGCCCCTAAGGCAGCTCTTAATTTGATACTAGGGCTGTGTGTAATAGGTAAATAGAAGTGACATGGCAGGGATAAATCTCGTGCTTGTGCTGAGGGCCCTGCTGGACAGCTGCTGCTGACAGACCTGTTTGAAATGCAAGCAAAAAGGGAAGACTGTTTAGTGGGATTTCATTAGTCTCAGCTGTGGTAATTTCCACAGCTCAGACACACCCCAAGATGGTGGGGTGTCTGTGAGTTCTGGAAACCTGTGTTTTTCAGGTTAAATAGTCATAGATCTCTTGCAGTCTTGCATGTTGTTGAGGTTTCAAGCAAACCACAGAAGCTTTGCTTTTCAGTAGTAAAGCACTGTGACAAGTAATAAAACACAGGTGTACTTAACAAGAAAAAAAGCTTATATTAGGTTTGCTCTTTAGAAAATAATACAATAATCGTTTATGTTTTGCCAGTTTGGTAATATGCAGGAGGTTTCTCAGTCATTAACTAATTGAGTGAATTAGGAAAGTTTTATTGTAGTAATAAACAGTGCTACGTCTCTTCAGGGACTTTCAAAGCGAGTGAAATAGAAAACAAATTACTCTGTGGTTTGCCTCTGCATTCCTTGCACATTCAGGATTTTCACTGGCTTTGAGGAATGCAGGAGCAAGCCCCAAATATTTGTAAAGAAATCAGGGTGAAAAAAATTTGCCTTGAGCCCGAAGATTAGAAAAAAGTAAAATGTCAGCACCAGAAATTCACAGAGGGAGGAAATTCTAGCTACTAAAGGAACAGCTGCTGAGAATGTCATGCAATACTTTTATTAACACAGTACTAAAGGCAATTTAAATAAATAAAAAGGCCTATTTCTGCCATTTTCCAAAGCCCTTATTTAATTTGGGTAAAAACAAATATGCCACAAATGTTAAACAGATTTGCAATCATCTGATGACCTCAGATGCAGTCTCAGGTTTATACTCAACAGTAAGTGACTCTCTTCTGTCTCCCACTTTCTGTGCTGCTAAATCCCCAGCAGCTTTGAGGGAGGGATCTTTTGGGTTCCTGTGGGTCTGTGCAAAGTGCAGACCCAGGTGGGATTTCTAGCTTCTGCTGGGTGTTACTGACCACATGCAGACCCTTTCCAGCCCCTTCTTCAGACCCTCATTGTCATGGCTTGTCTCTTGCTGACCCGTTCACAGACTGCTAGATTTGATTATTGATTTTTTTAAAAAATATTTTTATTTATTTATTTTGCACTGATCTGGCTTGTGGAGTGAAGCATGCAGTGGAGCACTGCAGATCCTTGCTGGAAACTATTGACTGCACTTGGGTTACTCTAACACAGACAAAAAGAGGGGTCAGCAATAAATCCTGCAGTGTTCTGTGTAGGTCTAAAAGTTGGTTAGAAGCTTTGCAGCCAGAGCTCTTCCAAGGAATTTCTCTGCTATTAGACTTGCTAAATGAACCAAGTTCCAATACATTTCCATATTTTGAGACTTAGGCTACAGGTGGCTGCTTAGGCAGAGTAGTAACAGTAGGATTGTGGTGCAGATGACTGACACACAACATTTGCATGCACTATGATTGCATAAACCTCATTTCCTTTGGAAGCTGGGCTAAAAATAGAAACCCTTTCCAGTGCCAAACTTGTCTGTCATAACTAGGAGAGGCTTTTTGCCCATTCATGAGTGTGCTGAGTTGCTCATGCTGCATCTGTGCCAATATGTTTACTTAGCACCCTGGTTATACTTCCACTGAATTATGTGAAATGCTTTTAATTTATTGTGGCCATGAGGAATACAGATGGGTAAGGGACTAGAAAAGGGAATTTATCACGTTGATCACTCTAGGTTGGGTGGTTTTGGTTGTGGTGATTTTTAGTTTTTTCTCCTGAAGAAAACTGTGGTCATGTCCAGTGTAATATCTTCCATTTCACGGTTGTTTAGTGTAAGGAATAAAACATTGCGTCACCCAATGGAGGTGATACAGGCCTAAGACACAGCATGATCAAGGTGGGTCTGTGTGTACAGGCTCAAAATAAATGGTGGTGACTTTGTGTAAGTTTCTTCATGGAAACTCTGCCTTTTCCCCCTCTGAACCTAATCCAGGAATGCAGGCCAAAGAGTGGAGAAGAACGAACCTGTCCTCTGGGACCATGTAAAACCACCCTGCAGGTCTGAATTCTGCCACTGTGCTCACAGCACGGGTGGCTTTAGGATTTACTTTTTGCAGCCCCGCAAGACAGCGTGATGTGGTACTGGCATCCCGCTGGGTTGCACGCGCAATGGCTCATTTAAACCATCGCAGGAGCTAACAAAATGTTTCATTCGAGCATTTCCAAGGTCAATGTTTAAGGACGGGAATCCCAAAGGAGGCCGAGACTCCCCCGGAGCGCCGGGCGCTGTCCGCGCTCCGCCGCCAGAGGGCAGCAGAGACTGCGCGGAGCCGCGGGGACAGGGCTGGGCCCTGGAATGTCACCGCGGGGACACCGATGTACCCTGGACTGTCACTGCGGGGACAGGGCTGGGCCCTGGACTGTCACTGCGGGGACACCGATGTACCCTGGACTGTCACTGCGGGGACACGGCTGTGCCCTGGACTGTCACAGAGGGGACAGGGCTGTGCCCTGGACTGTCACCGCGGGGACACCGATGTACCCTGGACTGTCACAGAGGGGACAGGGCTGTGCCTTGGACTGTCCTAGAGGGGACACGGCTGTGCCCTGGACTGTCACTGCGGGGACACGGCTGTGCCCTGGACTGTCCTAGAGGGGACACGGCTGTGCCCTGGACTGTCACCGCGGGGACACCGATGTACCCTGGACTGTCACAGAGGGGACAGGGCTGTGCCCTGGACTGTCACCGCGGGGACACTGATGTACCCTGGACTGTCCTAGAGGGGACAGGGCTGTGCCCTGGACTGTCACCGCGGGGACACCGATGTACCCTGGACTGTCCTAGAGGGGACAGGGCTGTGCCCTGGACTGTCCTAGAGGGGACACGGCTGTGCCCTGGACTGTCACCGCGGGGACACGGCTGTCCTTTAGACTGTCCTCGAGGGGTCACTGCTGTCCCTTAGACTGTCACCGAGGGGTCACTGCTGTCCCTGTGGGGTCACCGCTGTCACTTAGACTCTCCTAGAGGGGTCACTGCTGTCCCCTGGGCTGTCCCAGTGGGGTCACTGCTGTCCCAGAGGGGTCATTGCTGTCCCTTACACTGTCACTGCAGGGTCACAGCTGTCCTCTGGACTGTCCCGGTGGGGTCACTGCCGTTCCCTGGGGTGTCCCAGTGGGGGTCACTGCTGTCCTTGTGGAGTCACTGCTGTCCCAGAGGGACCACTGCTGTCCCCTGGACTGTCCTCGCAGGGTCACTGTTGTCCCCTGGGCTATCCCAGCGAAACTGCTCCCGCTCCCCAGGGCTTCATTTGTTGTTGAGAACCCAAACCCAATTTCTGAAATGTGGCCCTTTATTAGAAGTGATTTTTTTTTTTTTTTTCTCCTGCGGTGGTGGCCAGTCCATCCCTGCAGTGAGTCTGTAACCACACCTCAAAGATTTGCATCCTTTCTGTTGACTCTGTGAAAAGAGCAGAATGGAAGAGCTGGAGAGGAGCAAATCTGTCTGCACTTGCAAAGTGCTGTCACCGTGATTACAGTGGCTGCCAGTGGCACCGAGCACTAAACAAAAGGCAGCAGGTAGATGAAACAGGCAGGTAATGGGAAACCATCCCATGTCTGGCATGCTGTGGGCACTGAGAGAGAAGATGGGGTTAATTTCTGACCCCAGTCTGGCAGAGGTCACTTTAAGGCAAGCAACAAATTTTTTATCCTATTCCACAGTGTGAGAGAGGAGGAGGAGAAAAGCACATTATTCATTGTGGGGAAGAACTGAATACAGCTGAACTGGGTTTTGGTGGAGCAAGAAAGATTATAGTGAATTTATCAAATTTTGGACAGTATTTAGTGGATTAAGATAAGTACTAGTGTGGCAATGCAGAAGCTCTGAAGGTTTTTGGATAACAAATCATGATGATTATTCCCACAGACCAGTGCATTGCTGTACCATCAGCCCTGTACCCAGCATTATCAAAGCACTTCTTTATACAGAGGATGAATCACAGACAATATAATCTACTAAAGGTGATGTAACAATATATGTTCATAGTTCTGATACTCTTGAGGGCTAGTTTGTAACTTAGCTTGGTTCAGTGGGAGTAGGTGTCCTGGTGTTTCTGAAAATTTCTGTGATTCTTTGCACTTTCAGGCACCTAAAAACCTCAAAAATCTACCCCCTAGTATTTTATAACTTGAGATCTTTATATTTCAGTTTTGGAGAGAACCAACTCTGAATTCCACACAAGGGAACAGTGGCAGCATTATTATTGGTGGCATTTATTCTCTCTGAGAAGCTTCAGATTACATTATTTAATATCTGTTTTATCTGTGTTTCAGAACTGATTTTGGTGTTGCAACAAAGGCAGACTTGTCTTATGAGAATCAAAATTATACTTAATTGGATTCTGCTTTGGGAGTTTCTGTCAATCACACAACTGCGTGAATTGGAAAAGACACACGATTGCAACTGTGATTAACTTCTCCAGAGTCGCTCTGAGTGCTGTGTATCACATTTCATAAAGACATGTAGTATCATCAGAATAATCGTATTGTTCTAAAGGGGATCTTCTGAATACCAAAAATAACTTCATTTTCTTTGAGGGCACACATTAGGAGGAGACAAACTGAAGGTTGTGAATATTTTTATATAAGACTTCTCCACCTGAAGCAGCCTTGACTACCTTCCTCCATGCGTAATTCCTAAGGAAAACATGAGCAAATGGAGAATTCCCTGTCCAGAGAACAGCCTGCCTTTGATGCCTGCATGTGAATGATCTGTGCATCTTCTAGAGGAGGGCAGGTGATAAATTAGCAGCAGGTACAGACTGCTAATGAGTGAATGTTTGTGCTGCTGGAATATTTGAGCTACTTACTGCAAGTACACACCAATGCTGTGAGTTTTCCCATGTTTATGGAGCCATTTAAAGGAAGTCAGATCCTTTTTGCTATTATATTACTGCTCTGTTTTTCTAAGTTGAAGTTTAATACTCCTTTACTCCTGGCTCTTGCAACTGGGTGGTAGGAAATACAGACCACTTCTACTTAAGAATATGAGCATTTAAAAGAAATGTGAGTACTTTAACATATATATACACATCTATCTATCTATCTATCTATCTAAAGATTTGTAACTTACCAATATAACTTTTTGAAGTATTGGAAGATTATATTTAAAGAACAGTTAGTCCAAAAATCACTGCACTAGAGATCTCTAACCTTGAAGGGCAGACAATAGGGTTTTTTTGCACCTCTGTAGACAGTTAGCCAAAGTTATTATTCCCTTTGCTTTTAACTCTAAATTGCATCAACTGTCTCCAGTGACATTTAACTTACATATGTGAAGGGTTTGGCATTTTTAGATTGTCAGGGTGTTATTGGATGAAAAGCTGATTTTGTCACGGGACATCTGTTTTATTGTTAATTAGATGAAATAGGAAAGACATCAGAAGAGTACACACAGAAACTATTTCATAGTTCCTGCTTAAAATCTTACTCTGATCCCTTGAAATTAATGATGCTTTACGGATTTTCACATTTTGATGTGACTTTCATTTAGGAAGTTTCGGGAACAAATGACAGAGAGTTGTTATCCATCTGTGCCTCTGTCTTTACAATTCAATTATGCTCTGCCATTGTACAGTCTCTCCTTTCAGAACTATCACAAGAAGAAAACAACCAAGGAGTTCATTTTTCATTTAAAAAACCCAATCTAACCACAACATCATCACAGCTCATGTTTTGTACTTATCAAAGTAAGAAGTTCCCTGTTACCATGAATTGACCTTTTTGACAGTTGTGAACTTGATGTTAAGATCCATTATTCTGATGATGACCTGGCTTTTTTTTTTTTTTTTTTTTTTTTTCCCCTTTTATTCAAAACCTTGTTTTTTTTTTTTTTTTTTTTTTGGTCACCTTGTAGTACAAGATTTTCTCTGTTTTCAGTCATTCTTAAGGATTTGTCCTGGTGAGAAGGCAGGTATAAAATACACTTCCCAGGAGAGACAGAGAAATTGCAGTTTGTGATAACTGGTTATAATATGTCATATTATTTCAGGATGAAGGAAAATGAGATCTCTCATGGGAATAAGGGAGAATAAAGCATTAAAAGCAGTATTTCTCCTGGTGTGTAATACTGTAATGCTATGGAAATTAACATGAGATGAGAGGAGACACCAGATTGAGGTGGTTGCATCTTTCTCACAATAATCCATCTGTAACTTGGGAATGGAGAGCTGGAGAGATTCAAAGGAGCAGTGAGGTGTGTGGGGAGGTATTTCAGTCCTTCCTGCTCCCTTTGCTCTTGAGCCTTTGCCAGGTTCCTGATGTGGCCTGGAGCAGAATTTGATGATGGAGGAGCAAAGGATGCACTGGCTTTGGCACACCCATGTTGAGGAACCCTTTCAGCTGGAAGAGAGGGAAAAGCTCTTCTGCAGTTCCTGTCTGGAGAAATGTGAGGTAAAGAATTCACAGAGAGTGCAGAGCAACTCCTGGCTGCACAGTTGGCATTAGACTCTATCCAAGCTCACTAAGTGCTGGTGGGAGAGGGAGATAAGGATGAAACTGGGAAAGCAGAATTTGATTTGGGGATGGGGAATGGCTTTTAAGTCCCTGAAGTGATGTTAGCAGGAAAGTGAAGCGACTACAAAAAATGCAGCCCTTGGCTGTGTGCAGACAGCTCCTTTTCCATCCTTGGAAACAGAGCCCTGACCTCCTGAGCAGTTTTCAGAGGCCCTTTCCCCCCATGAGTACAGGGATGGTGAACGGTTCTTAGTGGAAGCTGCAGGTCCTGAGCAGTCCTGTGAGACAAAAGACCCACCCAGTTAGGGCAGTGCTTTGTGGTAAATGTCAGTAGTGGTTACTCTGGGGCAGTGCAAGGGGAATTCTGAAGAATGCTAGAGTTACTGATGTCTCCTGGCTTTGATGCTATAAAACCCTTTCAATTATGGAACAAAATCCCTCACCTCCCCCCCTCCAGGACTTTCATAGATGTGGTCTGATGTGGTCCACACTGACCTCGTGAACATATATAATGGCCATTATATCTGCTTTTTAGAGTGAGAGTCCTGGCCCTCCACTTCACTACAGAGGTGGATGTTATTGTCCTATTCCTAGCCCCAGAACATTATTAGTTTTTCTAATACATAATATCCATTAGCTAAAAATATATGTCCATTATTCTCAATGCTGTGCCCCCTTCTTCTTCCCCTACTTTTTGTTGTGGAATTCATGCTAGGGATAAACTTGGCAAAACACTTTCATTAGTGTGACTAAGGGAAGCTTACAACTTGTTTCATTAAAATGGGAGCAAGATTGATACCCTTTATTAGCAAGCTGGAGCAATCCCTGCCTTTTCTTCTCAAATGCTCCATATCTGCTTGGCTCTGGAGTGCACAATCTTGATGAATTGTGAGTTAACTTAATGGAGAAGAAAATGTGTGTAGAGCTGGGTGAGGGCAGAAGGGAAAAATACAGATGAGAATCAATGAAAGAGCGAAGAGACTTGACGGAAAATGAAATGGCCTCTTCCCAAAAAAGCTGATGAAGAGAAAATAAACAGCTGGCAAGCAGGCACAGAGAATGGCAAGCAGGCTTAGAGAGGGAGTGTAGGAAGGTACACAGCAGTACTGAGGGGGACAGATGGATCACAGGCACAAGGTCAGATTTTGGTTTTTGAAGAATAGAATATATGGGTGTATTTGGATCAAGGACCTTTGTTCTGGCCCACCTTTGCTTAAATTAAGTAAGAAAAGCTCAAAGTGAAAAAATTCTTCTCTTCCCCTGAAGCATAGGATCTAAAATAAACACTAGAAATTGAACTCTATTAGCAAAATATCTCAGTCAATTTTTGAAGGATAGTGTTTTTTCCTGTGATTCCAGACTCAAAAGTAATTGCTCATGAACAGAGGGAATTCAGTCTATGGATTTCTGCTACCTGGAAATGTTCAGAGCTACATTTTGTTACTCTGCTGACTAAATCAGTGTTATTCCTTCTGCCAGGACTATAGTGACAGTCCAGACAGTCCTGATGGCTTATTAGCTAACCTCTGATTTCACAGTCTGCTGCTACTAATGTGTAAGCCAGAGAAGATCTTGCCTGGCTTTCAGAGTTAGGCAAGGAGTGGCTGTTGGGAGTGAGAGGGGGAAACACTTGAAAATTGAGCTGCCTTCATGAGGAAATCACTGAGAGACAGAGCAAAAGAGCAGGACTCTAAATACCAATGTGGTCTCACACGAGAGAGTCAAGGAACCTTCAGTTGCAGGAGCACTGTGGCTGGAAAAGGCATGCCAAGGAATCCTGGAAAGGCCCCAGAATCGCTGCTCCTACGTCTTTCTGATCTGGAAAACCCATAGAATTTGGTTTGGGTTGGGGTTAGAGTCGATAAATAAACTTCACTTGCCTAATTTTTTTTTTTTTTTTTAATTTAAGGGTGGCTACAGTTAACTAAGCTCAAGAGCAACACCTACATGACATTCAATACCAATGTGCCTTTAATGAGCACATTTTTTTCAATGTGCATATAATGAGTATCAGCAGCTATTTCCAGGTTACACGTGGAAGTTATGCACCTCAGGGTGATACTTTTATTTTGTAAAAGGAGAGATATTTGTCAAGGAGTTGTGCTGGGACAGATGTTGGTGTAAAACTGTGGCAGCTCTGTTCCTGAATCAGGATTTTGAGCACTCAAGCCCATGACAAGGCTCTGTGTTTGCATCCAGTGCTGGCCAGTGTGTCTAACTTATAAAAGATTAGAAGCCATGTGACAATTCTTGAGGTCCATTGTAGCAAATAAAAGTGGTTTATGTTTTATTTATATTTTAGTTTTTTGAAAAAGAATTTATTGACATTTTTATGGACCTTTAAGGCATCCTTTATATCTCTCTTCCACATTTTTAATTTTTCTTTACAACCCTGGGAACTAGAAATTGCATGTGCTGAGATTCCCATGCAAATATCGTGTTTGAGTACCTGGGAATTCAGGGAAAATACCAAATACCCCAAAGCCATGATAAAATAAAGCAGTACTCTAAACAACTAACAAAAGTTGCAAAATTAAAAAAAAAAATGAAAAAAGGAAAAAAAACCCTTCCAACCTCCCCAAAGCAGCTGAAGTGGGACTAAATCTTTAATGATGGCATCTTAGATAAAAGACTAAAATATTTATATCACCTTTTTAACCTGAATTTTATAGCAATGAAGTTTAACATATATCTTCTATTACCTTTGTCAAGTTTATGACTAGCTCTCATTTATGGATCCCTTAAATATGTATAAGACAGTTTTAGTTATCTTGTTTACATGGGTTTTCTCTTTGGGCATTTGTCTCCATCACTGCATAGCATGTTTATGGTAATTTACTATAATACATGTATATCAGAGGCAGTTTAAATGACACTTAGCCTTGAATATATTTAAGATTTTTTTTCCATGTAGCCACTAGGAAGTCAAAAGATATATGAAAAGCTATTAATTTTCAGATGATAGTAACATAAACAATATTAAAACTTGTATTTGCTCTTGGAACAGTGTGAGGGAGAAACATATAACAAATGAGGCATCACACAGGCAGTTATTAAAGAAGTAAATTAATAAACTCAACATTCAATCTTTTCCTTTCACATGTCAGGGATAATGCAGACAGCACTTTGATGATTAGAAAGAACAAAATGCATCTGATTATTTGGGTTGGCTTTAATCACGGACTTTGTTTAAGGCTCCTCTGTAAATATTTGCTTGCAGTGGGTTTCCTTTCCAGCCCTATGGAAAGGGATTCCCCACGTGTTTTCCAGAGCAGGACCTTGTGTTATTGCCTGTGTCCAAAGGATCTGAGGGAATTGCCTCTGCCAGAGGGGCTGATGCTGTGCTGGTATCATGGGCTGTGTCTGTGTAGCAAGGAAGGGTTTTGCTGCTGCAGATATTTCTGTGAGCAGATACTGGAGGAAAAATCCCCAAAGGTGGGAGGCTGTGGCTTAGAGAGCCAGAACTGTTTTCCCAATTGGTGCCTGAGCTGAAGCAGAGCACAGGTACTGTGTAAAGCTGGGCTGGGCTTTAGCTGGCAGTCTACATGTCTTTAAGCCTCATGGAAGGGATGACCTGGCCTGAAGGTCGTTGGAGGGAACAAACTGTACTCCTGGTTTTTTTGACTTGGGTCCAGTTCATTCCTGCCAGTGAGTACATGAGTAACATGTATGTGTCTTTACATTCAGGATTGTTGTGTGTTTCATAATGGTAGCTGAATTTCCTGAAATACCTTGAAAATGCCACTGCATTTCTTACCTATTCTTTTGGTGCCGAAAAACCTTTAAAAATCTGCTCCTTAATCTTTCTAATCTAAAAAATACTGCTATTATGGAGAGACTATTAAAAGCTGACAACTTGTTGAGAATCAAGCTCTGTGGCCTTTGATGGAGTGATTGAGGAAGACTTGCAGAGGTTAGGGAATACCAGAAAGCCCAGCTATTAATGATAATGGAGGCAGAAATCCTTCAGAAATCTCACAAAGACGTGTAGCACTTCCCCTCCACCCCAGCCCACCTGTGTATACTGTGATGCTGACAAGAGAAAACTTACTCTTAGAAATGGTTTCCTTTGAATGCATGTTTAGAGAAAAGTCTTTGAACTAATAAAATGCATTTTTGTTGTTTGTCAGTAAAGGTGGATGCAGCATCCCTGCTGCACGCATGGGAATGTGTAATTTGGATTATTGAAATTTGCTATATTGCAAGTACAGAAGGAGCTGTCACGTTAGAAGCAACATTTCAGAGGAGGAAGCAAGGAATGAAATTCCTTTTGTGAATAAAACAAATAGCATGATGGTGCATGTGCTTTTGTATTTGCTTTGTCTCTTTGTTCTTTGTTCTTCCTTTTGCGATGCATTTGCATGCAGACTGCTGGTGATCAGCATGCAGAGCTCCCGTACAGCCGAGCTGTGTGCTGGCATTGATCTAGTGGTCTGTGCCAGCTCAGTGGTGCAAGATTTACTTTAATTTCCTCTTCCCTTTGTTCTTCTGCCTCTGTGCTTTAAAGAAAGGCTTTTGTTTTATTACTTTCAGAAATTTTGAGAAGTCCTAGCCATTTTGTATCCAAATAACCGTGATACATTTCTCTGTGACAGATAATTGCAGTGCTCCCAATCTGGTGGGTTCCACACTTAATGTACATCTGAAATCCTCAGTTATTAAGTTTGGGGAGGTGTGATTTTTGCTTAGACTAAATGGAGAATGAGCATTTTAAAACAATGGGGGTGTGCAGCTGGAGATTATGTGAAGAAACCTCTGACATGATTTTAACAGAAGGTCTGGACCAGAAACATGCATTCTTAGACATCAGAGTTGATCAGGATCATGGAGGAAGTGTATGGAAAGGCCCTAGAGAATGATGTAACATATGGAACTTGGCCATCCTCTCTTTTTGTACAGTTAACATTGAGTAGACAAATAGCACACAGCAAAAAAAAAAAA
This sequence comes from Phainopepla nitens, assembly GCA_013400175.1. Taxonomy (NCBI): domain Eukaryota; kingdom Metazoa; phylum Chordata; class Aves; order Passeriformes; family Bombycillidae; genus Phainopepla; species Phainopepla nitens. Next base: position 1,879,573 of record VXBQ01028278.1, on the reverse strand, counting down.
AAATCTATGAGTTGGTTTGTCTCCTTTACACACAAAGAGTTAGAGGTTGCCTTGCCCTTACTAGTTTTCCCTGCCAGAAGCAGCATAGATGCCTTCAAAAAGGAGAAAAACCTCATAAGTGCTGCTGTAGCTGGAGTGGTTTTGGTATCTTTTCTCTGTGCTATGATTGCGTAGATGTTCAGTGATTTGGGGTATATTTACATGAGTTGATCCCGGGTCAGGGGTTTCAGCCTCTTTGCCTGCACTAGACATGGCTTTCTCCAGCGAATTTATTAGGATTATATCCCCTCAAAGAATTAGTAGAAGTCATCAATTTCTATTCTTTAACTTCCTTTCTTAACATACATTTTCTGCAGGAGGAGAATTCTGCGGAAAATATGTTTTAATTCCTTTGTTCTCCAGCTTGATTTCATAGAGACTATTTTCAAGGCTGCTTTAGAGAAATCTCATATAGGAAAAATTGTGAAGAATATATTCTTAGATTGTGTGTTATTTTTGTTCCATTCCCCTCCCTCCCAAGTTGTAAACCTTGGCTATCTTTGGGCTTACTCTTATATCATCACTTTGCTTTATTTTGAGATGCTGACAAGCTATTTTAACACTCTTGTGGAGGAAGCCATTCCAGTTGCTCTGCAGGTGTGCAGCAACTCAGTGAGCAAGGCTGTACATAAACCTTCCTCCCAGCTTTCTGGAAGGTGCCTTCCACTTTTAGAAGCAGCTCCAGATGCTGGTGGCCTCACCTGGGACTTGGACATTTTTGACCTCCTGCTCTGCAGCTGGAATTCCTAAGCTTTCAGCTGGTTCCTGAGGGGGCAAGGTGGGGAAGGAGATTCCTTTTCCAGTTTAGTTAACACAGAAACCAGTGTCTCCTGGCACAGCATCCTCCTCCCACATGCAGGCCAGGCTTCCAGCCTGGCAGGGAGCATGGGAGCTGCTGGAGCAATCGCTCCCCTTGCTGCAGGATCCAACGAGGACACACTGGACCATGACCAGAGCTGTGCCTCTCAAGGTGGTGTGATGCAGGTGGGCACAGCGAGGAAGGTTATCTGCTGGGCAGAAGGAGACTAGTGCTGCTTTTAATGAAGGAACTGAGCAGAATTACAAGCAGCAGATTAATTGCTTTCCTCAAAAGGAAAATGTGCTTAGTTTCAAACTGGTTGTTTCAGTGAGCCTTGTATTGTATAACACTCACCTGAGACAGAGGCTGACAGGCTGTCCCAACCTTTAATTGACTAATTAATAGTTATTAATTAGTATTCCCCGCAGCTGTAGTCTCAACCATGAGTTAATTGATTCTGATGGGGAATTAAATGTCCCATGTCAGAGATGAGTGCCCATAACAGCATCTGAGGCAGTTATTTTGTGTAATAGACTAAAACAAACCTGCTCTATGTGTGTGTACGCCGGTATGAAATGGCACAAACCTTTGGTTTTGTTTATTTAAACCTATTGCTCCGTGCCTGTTGGATCATGGGGTTTGTAAACACTTAATGGAGACACTTTTTCTTTTGTAACTGGGAGAGAGGGAAGGCTATTTTCAAAATCTCTTTTCTGATGTGGGATCTGCTTCTCTCTCAAAACTGCCATAAAAACATCTGCCTTTCCAATTCACTTCTGCCATGAGTTAAAATCCTCTGGAGTGGAGAACTAACTGGTAGATTTGATAGTTAAGTATTCCAGCACAGACAGGCTGCAGTATTTCATAGCACAAGTATCATTGTGTCTGTTCAGTTTATTAAGTTAAGAGATTTTGGAAAATAACCTCTAATGATTTGATAGGCAGGTGCAGCTGACAGAATAAACATTAGTTTTTCTGTTCAATTTGCACTGTTTTCTGCAGTGGAGCCCCTGCCAGGAAGCAGCAGCTGGATGACACTGACTTTGGTTAGTCAGTGTTGTGCTGTCCAAATCTTCTTGTGGTGCAGTAAAACTTCTGAAGCTGAAGGAAGCATTACTCAAGGCTTTTCAGCAGAGTCATCCATAGGCTTGTCACTACTTGAATTCAGGCTGTTAGGTTTTAGGATATGAGAGCTCTGGGCATCTCTTGGTTCAAAATACAAGCATAGTAAATCTATGTTAATGTATTGAAGGGAACTATCCAAACTCTGATGCAGTGAGTGGGGCATTGTAGGCAATGCAGAAGCCATGCAGGATAAAATCCTGATTCTGCCAATGCTGATGGGTGTTTGCTAAGCAGTAGAACCAAGATATCTCCCAAGATTGTGCCAAGAACATCTGACAACCTGGTCTGCAGGAGGTGGTACTTGCTTGGATGTGGAGCTTCCTGACTGCTGCCATTTTACAATGTCATAGAGCAGAATCCAGGTTTTCTCATGGTGGCTGTGAATGGTAAACCCAGAAATGAAATTATGCAGGTCATCTCCAAAGAGCACCAACCAAATCTTCCTGTCATCTGCCCATGGGATACTTTACACTGCTTAATATCCTTGGTTATTGATGAGAAGTCGGGATGGAGGAGAACCAAAGACAGTTCCATCTTCTCCACAGTGATGATTGAGAGGTGAATGGGGGTGAAGGGAGGTGAGGGAAACTGATAAATGGTTCTGAATTTAATACTTCAGGCTAAGCCACCAAATGCCTAATTAACATTTAAAAGGAAGAGAGTTGCCCTGCAGGTGAGAAAAAGGGATGCAGAATTATTTTGAAAAATTCAGGTGTCAGGCAAGAATGGGGAAGATTTACATGTTAATGGGATCCTCAGCAGGAGAAGAAACCTTGGTGTGGTGAAGGCAGGCAAATAGATGCACCCATCTGCACCTTCAGATATTATCACCTATTCGAAGAGTCTCACAATTTTTTTTTTTTGACAAAAATAAAAATGAGAAAAGATTGGTGTTTGGAAGAGACAGCCTGTGAAAGAGCCTCATGTTACTCTGGAAACCTTTCTATAGATCAGGCCTTCCCACCTGGCCAGACAACAAAGCTGTTTAAGATATAACCTTGACTGGCTTAATGCATGCCGAGTCTGGGGCCGACAGCTCGGAGCCGGGCACTGGGGAGGGCCCTGGTTTCTGTGAACTTGAAAAGAAGCGACAGAGACCAAGAGCTTTTCTGATGGGACCTGACACACACAGCTGAGCCCAGCTGAGATCACTGTAACTAAATTGGAGGAGAGTGCTTTGGTTAGGCTTTATTTTAGACCTCAAACCAGATGATATTTTTCCCTTTCTCATTTTGTATGTTTTTCTTTCTAAGTTTTGTATAAATTTTTTTCAGTTAGAACTCTTCAGAGTGAGGCAGGTTTCACAGTGAACCCCATACCATCCACCTTGAGAAGGTATTCCAATGTCTGAAGGGGCCTAGAGGGAAGCTGGGGAGGGGTTCTTTATCAGGAAATGTAGCGATAGGACAAGAAGTAATGGCCACAAGTTGAAAGAGAGGAAAATTAGCTTAGCTATTAGGAAGAAATTCTTTACTGTGAGGGTGGTGTGGCCCTGGCACAGGTTGCCCAGGGAGGGTGTGGATATCCCATCCCTGGCAGTGTTCAAGTCCAGGTGGGATGGAGCCTAGAGGAACCTGGTCTAGTGGGGGGTGTCCCTTCCCATTGCGGGGGGGTTGAGACTAAATGACCTTTAAGGTCCATTCCAAGCCCTTAACATTCTGTGATTCTGTAAGTCTCTACCATGTCCTGAAGTACCCTTTCATGGGAATGTATAAAATAATGGTATTTTATAAGTTTATTCAATTTCTGACTCCCATTTACTTTAATAAACTTTGAATTAAATGGAGGCTGATGACAGAAGCAAATAGCAATAAGGCAGTCTGCTGTCATCTTTTTACTGAAAAATATTTTACATGCAGGATTCAATAGCCATGGCAAAAGGTTTTTTCCCCTCTCTGTGTTAATATGCAAAGGCCTAATAAGCTTGCTAAACATTTCCTGCAGAATTATCTGCTACAGCTAATTCGGGCCAGGCGAGGCATTTGGGCCTGCGGAGAAGTTCTTAGAGGTGTCAAGCATTTTATAAATCAGATAATTTTCCTTGGTCAGTAAAAGCCGTGGAGAGGCAGTCTCTGGGCAGATTGCTCTCCTCAATTGAGATGTTAAACTTTGTTTCCTTTCAGAAGCGCTGTGAGTCAGCTCCGGGCGAAGCTGAGCATTATAGCGGAACTAAAACAAACATAAAGTGGAACCAGTCCTAAATATATTTGCATCTAGATTTTGGCAGACATTGTTATGGCTTTCTGTATTTTATGTGCCTTTTTCATTTCCCTGTGAAATATTTTTTGGTGAACTTATGAGGTCTTTAAACTACTTTAAGATGTTGACTCTTTCACTTATGCTAATGATGCCTCTTGCTCTGCTGCTTTAGCTTTAAGGAGAATGAGTAAAAGCTTTGCCTCTCCTTGCCTAGGCATGTGTGAGAAAGAATTTGTGCTCTTGAGAGTGCAAAACAACAAGGAAAGAAAGGAAAAATATGAGGCAGAAGAACATTTTTCTTAGTCTGTTGGATGTACAACACTGAAGTGAGGAGTGACCCAAGGCTTCTGTGATTGAAGTTTAGCTTCACTGTGAGACAGGTTCCTAGCTGAAAACAGAAACTTACCCTCTTGTGCACCTCACTGCAAAAAACAGAAAATAAAAATTAAATTGCAGGAATAGATCCAGTTTGTATATATAACATTATAGACATTAATTTAAAAGGGAATCAAGATAGCTGAGACACTGCTCTGATCTCATCTTCCTCCTTCTTTAGCTGCTCTAGCAGCACAGACAGAAAACTCAATCCATGGATGGGGTTTTAAATGAGTTTGAACTGACACTAAATTGAGCCTCACCTTTGAATAAGCCTGGAGCTGGTAGGAAGAGCTCCATTCTGTCTGCATTGATGAGTCTAAATGTTTCAGATTTTTGTTAGAATGGTTTAGGTAGTGACAGTGTAGCTAAATAATGTACTTTTACTTCTAGCCAACCTTTCCAGGTCACACTTTTTCTTTTAAGTTGTGATAGCTACGAGACAGCATTTAACCAATGCAAAGAAAATGACTGAAATTCTTCCACCCTGCTCTTAAAATAAAGGGGTGCCAGGCTTTTTGGCTTATGTGGAATAGTTTGCAATTGCAGTGAAGAGCACATAAAGAACACTGATTTGGCCATCTGAGTAGGAATGTAAAACACCAAATCTAGTCCTGTGATGATGAAGTGGTTTCTTGGCAGTATGTTTTTCTTACAGCTTTCAAGGTCAAGTTTAATTAAAAGTTTCAGGTACTATCAGTGAAAGCTTCTCATTCTTTCAGTTTTTGGAAATATGTTCCTAGCCAGAATTTTCATACAATTCTAAAAATATTAATAATGACTCTACAACAAAAATCCAATTTTTTATTTTTCAAAACCCATATAAAAAAATAGCTGAATGATTTGTCATCCCTTATTTGCTTGCTTTATTGATTTCAAACCAAAAGAAGTGCTGGCTATTTTTAGTCAGTACTTTAGATCAGCTTGTCAGTCCTACAAGCATTAGAAGCACAGTATAGATATTTGATGAGTAGTCTTGTTTGACTTTTTGGCACTACTTGTATGAGTAAAGTTCCTTGTGCTTGCATACTTCCAGTATAAGGAGAATATAGACATGTTGCTAATTTATAACAAGCCTGCTGTAGAGATACCTAGCATGCAGGGAAAACATTTCTCTACTAGATAAAGCAGTAAGAGCCAAGGAAACATTTCAGTTACAGCTGGCCAATGACAAAAAATTTCAAGCAAATATTTTAATAAAATCCTATTAGAAATAACCGTGTGGATAATTGGTGATTTCCTAAAAGAAAGTAAAACTTTGGGACCGTAATCCTCACATTTAGTTACAGAAGTGTGCAAAAAGTACTTAAAAGCTGCAGTTACCTAAGAACCTTAATGTTTTCAGTCAGAGAGGCTCAGGAAAACTGAGCATTTACTCCATAGCTATGAAGATTTCTGTTTTTTACAGTTAGAGCTGGGAATGTAGATCCCACAGTGTTCACCACTGAATGCCTCCTGGGAAGCAGCAGTTGACAAATATACCACGATAAAAATTCAGAGGTGCTCGATCTACATGCATACAAAGGCACATTTGAACATCTTGCTGTGATTTCCTCTCATTATAATACATAATATTCAGTTTCATGCTGCTAATAAAGTTCTTCCCTAGATAAAACTATTGTGAACATACCAGGTATGATCCTTACAACAATGTCTCTTTTTACCAAATCTGCAATATCAACAGATAAGACTAAATGTAGGTTACTTGTACCCAGTATAGATTCATTTATGCTGCTAGAAAAGTGCAAAGAAGCTGATATAAATGATAATTGAAGTCTAATTTAGTTTTTTCTTTTATGTTAGAGAAGCTTTTTGTGCAATAGAAAAAGTTCTTTATGAACAGGAAAGCTTTATTATTAAATATGCTCTATTTTGGTGCTAATTTATTATTTTTGACATCTTAATTATATCTTGTCCCATAAAGTGCTGATTGGTAGTGTCAAGATTCCTAATCTGTATCCATAAAATATATTTCCCTATTTTTTTTTTTTTACTCAATTTGATTTCTGTGTAAAACTCACTCATGCAGTCAGACACAAAATTGCAGAGAGGAGGATCCCATCCACCCTTCCCTGTGCCAGGAGGTGCTGAGAAGAGGAATTCAGTGGGAACCTTAAAAAAGGACTCAGCCTTCCAAACAAATTCCTGGGAAAAGACAAAAACAAAAAGGCAGAAACAGCACCCTGCCCTCTTTTCAGCAGTGTGGGGAATAAAGGACTGTGTACAAAGTTGTTAGGAATCCTGTACAAGAGGAAGTGTTGGTGGGTGTTAGTTCAGCCATGTCTGGAGTTCTGCTTTATGCCCCAGTGAAAAGTCCTTTACATCCATGAAAATGCTTTTCAGAATAAGGGGAGGACAATAAAAACGAGCTTATTAGTTTCTAAAAGGCTCTATCCCAAAGCAAAGAAAGGTTTTTAAAGAATTTGGCTTGTTCCTGTGAAAAACTTCTACTGAAGTTTTGCAGAGCAAATGTACCAGTCTACAGCTGTACAAATTCTCTTTCACAGAGTATGAATGTTGCAATTTGCTAATGTACATTTTGCTTTTCATAATATTCACAAAACCAGTTTACGGTTCAGAACATTCACAAAGCTGCCATTTTTAAACTTTACTTTTGAACACATGGCATGGTTTTCCCATTTTTAAAAGTAGGGGTGGGTGGTTTTTTTTTTTGGTTTTTTTTTTTTGTTTTTTTTTTTTTTTGCAGGTGTCTTTTAAATAAACAGAACACTCTTCAGCCTCGATTGAAGTAAAAGTTGGAAGGGATTATCCAAGCCCTGAATTCCCTGGCCAGGATGCCAAAATTTTTTCTTGTTTTGTTTGTTTTATTCAGTATTTCTGGATGCTTCCAAGGCTGTTTTTACTGTAACTTTATATCCTCTATGTCACTGTATGTTCTAGTGCAGCTAACAGAGTAAATGAAGGATGTTGCAGATAACATCCCAATACTGAGCAAGCATTTCCAGTGTCTCCCTCAGGACATGGTGGTCTCTGTGAGGACCAAGAGTTAAGTGTTGCTTTGCATTCTCCTGGTTACAATTTCCCAGCAGAACTGCCAAGTGTAGAAAACCCTTCACCATGTTGTGAAAATAACTGCAATGGAGAAAAATCTCACCTGTGAAAGCATAGACAAATATTCACCCTAAGCCTGTTCTTGTTTAAACCAGAAAAGATGAACAGCACTTCTCTTCCAATGCCTAGCAAAAGATGGTGGAGCTTTTGGAGTATTTTACCTTTATTGTTGCTGCTAACAGCAATAAGTAACTACTGTACCTTTCCACAGCTCATCCCTTAGAGGAAGATGGTTTTGAAGAACCTGACTGAGGCAGAGGAAATAGTTCTAAAGCAGCTGGGTGGATGCCCCATTGCAGGAACCAGTGTATTGTTTTAATGAACTCAGGGTTTGGATGCATTTCTTTGAAGCACACACTTGGCCTCTTCGCTAAACTGTTGCCAAGGCATTGTGCATCGGGGATATTGTGATGGAGGAGGGGAAAACACATTGCCACAGATGCAGTGTAGTTTTTTTATTTTATTTTATTTTGTCTGCCTGTATTGACTCAGCACCATAGCAGCTGTTCTCTTTTCAAATAGCTTTGTTTTCCTGAGGCATAGTCTATACTTATTCCAGGAAGTTGTAGAGGAAGGCAAACAAGTAAAGGACTGCAGATGAATTTTTGAACACAACAGTTCTCACACTATTTAGAAGTAAATTTTATATCCGTGCATACTTTTGCAGATGGCCTGAAAAGAAATGGGAAGTGGAATGTTTTAAGACAGAACAGTGTTCTAGAAGAATGGGGTACTGGTATTTCTAACAGTGTTTGTGAATGTGTGAATCAGGCCTCGAGGTGGGATGTGCCAAGGGCAAGTGCCCATTTTACAGGTGAGAATTAGAGGTTTAGCAAGTGGTTTGCCCAGTATTTCAGAAAGTCTGACAAAACTAAAAATAGGATAGACTCAGCCTTGTCCCTAGTAGAGAATTTCCAGGGAATGTGTGCTGCACTGAGGTGAGATCTGAATTATTCCATTTCTAAGCCTGAGGCCACCTGAGTGAGGTTTGCTAGGTCTGCTGTAGTGATTTGCACTCACTTGGCTGCTTGTTTCTCTCTTCCCACAGTGTAGTAACTTCCTTGCTGAGGTAAACGAATGCAGACCTTGTTGAAAACTAGTAGGAAAGGTTCTTAATACTGGAAAGGTACTTCCTCATACGCATGCTATGTCCTCCAAAAAAAAAAAGAACCTATAGTATCTAATTAAGGGTTATTTTCTTATAGGAGATTTTCTTTCTCTTTATAATTTTTTTTGATGTTCAGTATTTTCCCTGATTTTTTTCTCTTTTCCTATATGAATGCATCATTCCAAGAAATGCTCTTCTTCCTGCTGTGAGAATATATCTCTCTTGGGGTGAATAGTGGATGTCTACTTGGCACTGAGTTAACTTGCCTCTTGTACAGATGTCACCAACAGACACCTAGTTTGTTAAATACCTGTAGAAGTCGAACATCTTAGTGAATCAGGGAAGTGTCAGGCAAATTCCAAAACACCAGCGCTGAGCTCCTGGTTTGAAAGTGGGGAGAAACATTATGTAGCTTTTCTTAGGTAATTTGTATTCAGTGGATTCTCCCTCAATGTCCTGTTCTATTAATCCTGAGACACTTGTCACCAGTCAGCCAAAGGATTAAGAGAGAAAACTTTGAGTTGCTCAGATTTTCCTAGCCATATGGTTGGCCTTAAAGGAGGTGTTGAGTATGAGTTGATTCAAAGTGAAAAGCTCAGCAGCTTTATAATCTCCTGGTCTCTAAAGTCACTTCAGCTGTGGATGCCAGAAGCAGAAGCTCCCAGGCTGGATCATTGCTCTGTGTGTTTGGTACATCTCGCCTCTGCAGCTTTAGGGGTAAAGAGCCAAAAGCAAAAGCTCTCAGTGATTTCTTTCCTGTCACAGTGTAAGTACCTGAAAATAATTATATCCCTTTACTGGAAATATTTGGCATCAGTGCTGTGGCTCCACCATTTACATTTTCTACAGTTTCATTCCAGACTGCCAGTCCTTTTTTATTGCTGCCTTGTTAGCATGACGAAGTGATGACAATCTTCTATCCTTGCTGTGGATGCAGCCAAATGGCATAAGAACATTTGTCTGCAAAACCAACTGAATTAAAGTTTGAAATGACCAATTAATAACAGCACCTACCTGACAGTATCTGTAGAGCCTGGGCACACATGCACCACCATCTCTCAAGGTTTTGTACATTGAGACTAAGGAGATATGCTTCTATTTTAACTAAATCCAAATAGTTTTCCAAAACATCATTTATTTCTTAGGGCCTCCCTCTTCATCCCTTTCCAAAATTTCTAGCAGTTCTGCTTTTGTCTTTGGCAAAAGCATCTGTGCTTAATGGCCTGTGAACGGAGGACAATCTATCTAATTAAAGTCTGGTCTTAAGCCATATTCTCTTACTGCCATCACAGAAACTTACAGCAAATACCGTGGAATTTTGAATGGGCTTCAATCAAAGTCTTGGACAATGCGAGTCTGGATTTTATTTTTTATAGCTGGTCTTGTATTTGTATACTGTTTTTACTCATAAATTCTAAATTCTAATCTTGACTTTGGAAGTCTGTATCTACTTCATCTTGAGCTTTTTTTTTTCTACTCAGACTAGTCACGAATGACTGAACATCTCAATTAGCATGGCTGTATGTCTCTGCACTGGCTGAATCCATAGATAAACAAAAAGCCACAATGCCATTGAAACACTATCATGAAAAAAAATGTAGTTTTATCATCTAAGATGACTACTCCCATACCTTTCCCTCCTCTGTGGCTAACTTGCTTTTCTGATCAAAAGCACCTAGAGTTGTGATGTGGTCGGGTATCAGGAATGTCTTTGTCCTTCTATTTGTTCAATGTTATCCCATTCTTTATTTTCCTTTACCACAGAAATTAAAAAATAAAACCATTCAAAAGGTGTATGGCTTGCCTTGATAATACCACTCAACATTTCTCTGTTCTCTGTTGTTTTTCTGTATCTCCTCTCATGTTCTAGATCTGTCTAATTTAAACTGCATGCCCTTAGGGCAGGGCACACCTCTGTGTGAAAGAATTAATGTTTGAACTTTTCTATTCACTGCAGCATGTCAAGCACATCCTCTGCGGGCTGGCTGAGACCTGATGAGTAGCAGGAAGGTTATAAAGCACTGTTTGAAATGGGTCTCTGTGTGGTCATTAAAGTGCCTTCATTGTCTATCTGCCTATTTCTTACTGTTTTTAACTTCAGTTCTCCTTGACCCAAAATTACACTCTCATTTTCAATCAATTTTCAGTCCTCTTTACCTGACCAACTTCCTAATTCAATTCTACAAGAAAATATTCAGACACTTTTATATTCCCATCTTGAATGAAGTCTAGTTCTCTAAAGGGCCAGTGCTTACCCTACTGTTTTTTCATTTTATTTGCCTGTGGATGTAAGAAAAAATGGATGTATTCTTGTGCTAATTTCTCTCATTTGTAGTAACTTTGCATAGTGACAGCTTCTATCCTACAGGTCCTCTCTCGAAGGCTTGCCTCTGAAAAAGCAAGTCAAGCCTGCTGACCACAGCCTCTCACATTCCTGCTGCTGGTACAGGTACTGGGCAACTGACCTGGGAAGCCAGTGCCCTGCACCTCTGCTAGCTGTGATCAGCATCTGACATGCCAGAGCTTTCTTCCCCCGTCTCCAGCATCTATTTTCACATCTTGCTCTGTGTGGGATTTTGGTTATTTTGTTTGTGTTTCCCAGTCATCCCACGCCCTGCTGCATTCCTGCTGCTGTCAGGTGCTTTCCTGTTTTCCTATATTAATGCACTATCTCAAGAGTTTGTTCAAAGTGTTGAAAACTACAGCAGTGAAAACTATTTTCCCGTGTCTTGAATTGCATTTTTGAAAGACTAATGAAATCAAGGATTTTGTAAACGTGAAACAATAACTGCATTATGCATAGTAGATCTGTGTTTTAATTTGTGATGAGGAAAAAGAACCCACAGAAAGAGAAGTCTAGCTTTGCTGCCTGATACCTGTTGTTAGCCAGGTCTGCTAGAGCATTTTGATGTTAGCCTACACTAAATGTTATCACTGAAGCCCTGGGCTTTTGATGTGTTTCTTGGAGCAGAGTGATATTTTAATTGCCCTCCTGCTTGTCTGATGCTTTGGCCAGGTACTGGCAATGAGAGTGAAAAGGACTGATTTGCCACTAGTGATGCAGTTGACAGCACTACAGTTCTTGATGTCTGCAAAAGAAGTAAAAATTGGGTTTGCTGCCCTTAGGAGTACAAAAAGAGAAAAGCTTGTTTTGAGACAAAACCTTAGGATTTGGCATAGGAAGTTGTCCTAGTTTTACTGGGTGCTAAATGGACTGCTCTTGACCTGTGTCTCCAAATGCCCTCAGGTACCTGTCTGCCTCTCTAATTGCCACAGTTTTCCATCTAAGAAACATTTTCAAAGTAGTGAGAGTTGCTTTCTGGCCTTATGAGTGTCTCCAGTTTCCCAGGCTGGCATCTGCAGAGTGGCTTGTAATGCCATCCTACCACTACCAAGCTGCTCCTGCTCAAGCCAAAGCCCCAGAGCTCCTAAACTTGGAACACAATGTGGAAAGGTCTGCCTTTTAAATGTGTGCCACTCCACAAGTGTGCTCAGAGCTCACCTGTGCCTGCTGTTCCCTGCTCCAGAAAGAGAAAGAAGAGGTCATGAATGAATACAGAGGTGGGATGAGAGGGGTTTTGTATGTGCTAAGACACGGCTGTCTGCAACAGCTGGCCTGGGTTGGAGTTGAATTGTGAGGATGGGTGTTGAGGGCATGATTCCAGGCAGGGGTAAGGGGAACAGGTCTGTTTAGAGCCCCTCAGTGTGAAATACCAAATCACTTACTGGAGCACTTCAGCCTCTCTCCTCTCCTCCACACCTTCCCCAAATCTTTGGCACCCCAGGCATTGCAGGGAGAGCTGGAGTGCCCAGTGTGGCACTGGAGTGTCTGAACAGGAGCCTCAAGGTTCAGAAATACAGTGCTGGCTGGGAGCTGGGTCTCTTCTGAGAAGGGGGAGGATGAGGATGCTAATCCCATGTTGCATCAGATTTGCAGAATTGCTTGAGGATTTTCAGCACAAAATGTGAGGGTTTTGGGTCGTGCTGGGTGGAGCAGCCTCATACGATAGCCAAATGCTCCCTGTGGTTTTCAAGTTCAAAAAATTGTTGATGCCTAGCAGATGCAATTCTAGACATTTATGTCTGCCAGAAAGCAAAGAGAGGAGATGAACTGCTGAATGGGAGAGAATGGGTTTATTTCTGCTAATTTCAACAGAATTACCTTTTTTGCCGTCATCCGAGAAAGAAGTCATAGCCATTCAATTTTATTTGAAAGGAAAAACCATAATTTGAGTATTTTATAATTTGAACCAGTAGATGTCAGCAATTCCTTTTGAAATGGATCTGGAAATGCAGCAATAAATGAACTGACTTGTTCACATCCAAACTTCTGTGTGATATAAAAACATTTGCCCAAAAAATCAGGAACTGTATAAAACATAGCCAACAGATGAGGATGGACAGTATCCCCCAAGTTATCAGCAAGAGTGACATGAAGAAAAGCAGAAAAACATTGTCTTGATAGTAATAATAAAATAGTAAATAGGGTCTATTTTAAATGTGTAATCTTGTATCATTGGGCCACTCCATGACCTGACTTTCATGTTTGTGAAAGCCCGCTATACCTTTAAAATGTGAAGGACCTAAATAATGTTTTCTTATTCTTTTTTTTTTCTTTTTCCTTTTTTTTAGCTTAGATGGTACAGAAATACATATGTTACAACGGATCAAAGTGATGACTAGTGTCTCACTGTAGCTGCACATTTTTTGTTTCAGGTGCTCATGTCTAAGGTGAAAGAGAGCACATATTCTCCTACCAATTTGATTTTTAATCTGTTACTCGGTGCACGTTTTTTTAGAGGCATAAAGATTGTATCAAATGGTTTTATTCTGTGAGTCTGCAAATTGGGCAGTATCACTTAAATCTGAATTGGTAGCCACTGTAAAAGTCCCCAGCAGGATCAAAATAAAACACATAAAGTCCTTATTGCTAGCTTTTGTTCTGTGATGCTAGTGAGGCTAAAATATGTGTCCTTAGAGCAGTCCACTCCTTTGACCTTGAGCCAATATCAAAAGTGTTTGCAGAAGCATCTGAAGACGATTCGTTTATTTGAGCTCGAGAGTCAGCAGGGGGAGCTCACAGCCTCGTGCTTCAACCCGGCAAATACTGGTTATTAAAGACATTTTAAACTAGGCCATTTTATTTACACACCTGCACACACTCGCCCTCTCAGAAATGTATGTGGGATTCTTAGAGTTTATGATCTATACCTTATCAGGCTCTTTGGAAAGTCTCACTCTCATATTCTGGTGCTAGACATTCCATAAAAAGAGGGGTCAGATGAAAAATGTTTAGAACCAATCCCAAAATACGATTTTCTTTTGCTTCTTATCTCAAAGCAAGGGGAGGCAACTAATGTGCCCCTACATCCTGTGGTCAGGAACTGATGCTCAATTAAGAGATGCAGTGTGTTAGCCTGGACCTCTAAGGAAGCTGGATGCTTTGGGAGTATGGTCATTAAGAAAGACATTTAAATCAGGGTGTTGTCAATATTTTAGCGTGAGATTAGTGAATTTAATTTCATTCTTAATTTGCTTGTGGAAAGGTACATTCTGATTCACCTGACTGCACGCATGCTAAGCTGCTTCCTTTTTGTTTCATGTGAATAAAAATTGGACTTTTACTGTAGGTCCACAATATTTTCTGGAAGGTCATTTGGATGAGTTAGTGCAAGTCAGACACAGAGGCTATGTAAGATCTTTTCTTCTGCTGCAGCCTTGTGTCAAATGGCCGTGTGTTATTATATTGGGCATATACATCTGATGTTTAGAGGATTATTAAGAAAATACGATTTCTTCACAGAGATCTTGAGCCACTTTAGGTAAGGAAGCATTTTTACTTCATTCTGGCAGGGGACAGTAAAGTGACTTGCACAAGGTCACAAAGCAGATCACTGGCATTGCTGGGAATAGACTCCCCAGATTCTCAAGTTTCTCTGTGGGGCTCATCTATAGTTCCATGTCATTGCCTTGGGCAAACAAAGAGATTTTCTATTTTCTTATAGTCTTTAAGCTTTCAGATGTTTCTTAAAGTATCATGTACTGTTTCCTCATATACAGTTTCATTGTAACTGAGAATGTTTTAACCTGTTGATTGTATTGATTTTTGATGTGGAAATAGCAGGCTGCTCCATTTCAAACTGAATTTCAAGGGCACGAAGATTGTTAGAATGGAAAAGCCACTTAGCTCGACAGAGTTGTTTCTTTTATTTTTATCTCAGTCAGGTATAGAAAGAGTCTGAGAGGTCCTAGCCCTATTTTCTCTGTTCTGGGTGGAATCCTGATTGCTTTAGGTGCTGGAAGGATTGGGATGAGAAAGTAAAGCTCCTCTGCTGTATGAGTGGACATGTGTGCTGTGCTTGTGCTGGGGATTTCTGAGGACATGGCGTGTGCCTACAGTGTCCTTCCCTTTGTGCTGTCCTGCCTGGATGTTGCTGCTGTGAGAGGCTTCTCTCTGAGCCAGTGACAAATCGGGACTGTCCACCTGAGGGTCCAGCTGCTAGCTCCTAAAGCAGCAGCATCTTTATGTGATTTGTATTCTGCTCCCTGAATGCATTTCTGACTCCTGTCTCCCAAAACACTTTTATTTTCATCTTTTTTTTTTCTTATTTAATTGCCTCCCCAAGCTAGGATTACAGCTTTTAGGAATTGTCCCTGAGTCCTTTCCTTTGGCTGCATGCTGCATAATTTTTCCATTTAATATGGATTTCTCGCTTTGGTCAATTGCTCCTAGTCCCATTACTTCATAGCAATCTACATTTGATGCACATTTCCTTTTACAGGCCCAGCCATTTCTCTCAGAAAGCCATTCCCTGTGCACGATGGGCCTGAGCCAACACACACCGGCCTCGGTGGCAATATTCCCATTGTTCAGAAAGAATTTGAAAGCTGAAGCTAAGGATGAAACCCCTAGTCAGCAGTACAGGTTAGTGAAATGGATTCCTGCAGAGCGTGGGCATGTGGGTGGAGGAAAGAACACTTTGTTTCTGGGCATTTCTGTATCAGAGTCTGTAATTTCTGGAAGAAGCTGCAACTCTTTTATTCCCGCCAGTCCCGAGGCTTTTGCAGTTACCTGTCTATACATCCCTTTTTGGAATCCACAGGGAGAGCCAATGAAACAGAGGTGTCTTCTGTATTCTCCTGGTTATTGTGCATGGCAGAGCTGTGGCATTTTGCTGTGCCTCAGGAGTTCTCCACCTGTGGAGTGCAGCTCCAAGTTGGTGAAGACACGAACCCTCGAGGGAGAGGGTTTCAAACTGGTGACTGGCAGCAGGTCCTGTCTCCAGCTGCTTCCTCTCAGCTCT
Organism: Phainopepla nitens; assembly: GCA_013400175.1. Classification (NCBI taxonomy): domain Eukaryota; kingdom Metazoa; phylum Chordata; class Aves; order Passeriformes; family Bombycillidae; genus Phainopepla; species Phainopepla nitens. The sequence continues at coordinate 1,863,552 of VXBQ01028278.1, read as the reverse complement.
GCCCATGTGAGAAAGGCAAAGCCTTATTTTGTGCTTTTAGGGTATTGAAAGTAAAGGAGTGATGGCAGAAAGAGCAACTGTAGCTGGTATAGGCATATCTGCCAATATTTTAAAAAAATATTTCTGAAATTTTAATGTTTACCCATTTTAAAATACATTTTACATTTTAAAATACAGAATAAAACCTCCATGTTCTCTATGTACTATCCCCCCCACTGCCTCCCCATCAGCAAGTTTCTAAACCACTGAGTCACTGGCAGCTGCAGTGTGACAAAATGAAGCTGTTTAGGGTAGCTCCTTCTCTGGCACAGGCTGGAATGAAATTGGGGAAGACATCAAATTAAGAAGGGCTGGTTCAAAACTGAATGCTGATTACCCACTTCCAGAAATACATTGGAACACAAGAAATTTATTGCACTTGGACATATATGCAAGCTGGTTTTTGGAAATGGATCCAAATACACCCTGAATAATACACTTTTGTGCCTTGACTAGCGGACAGTCTGTCTATAGTTCTACTGAAAAGCAACCTATGACGGATTTTTCCTTAGGATGGATGTCTGAGCTTAGTTTTCTTTCTTTTCATGGTGCTTAAGAAAATTCAGAAAGTACAAGAGAGCTTGACAGAGGGACTCTATTGTAAAATGCAAAATCATAGTGCTCTTCAGCAAATGAGAAGTATAAAAGTCATTGGTCTGGGTTCTAAATCACAGAGCAAACTAAATTTTCATAAAGAGTATGATGAGTCAAAAAATTACAGCAATGCAGAACTGAAATTCTTGACATAAAAATTTTTTCTTCACTGTTATACCAGGGGAAGAGTCGTCTAAAAACAAAGACATTACATTTTTATTTTTATTTTTATTTTTAATTGTTTATAGAACACTGCTTCTATTGTTAGGACTGATGACATGGGGGCAATCCAGAGTTCTAAGCAAAGATACTAAGATCTTGCCAAGACAAAAGCAGTGTGAGAAGTCTGTGCACTTTGTGTGTGTGTGGTTTTTAAATTTTCCTCAAAATTGACATTGCTTTTTATGAATGTACCAAACAGAATTTGACAACAGCAGGAAATTAAAGAAGTTATCTCTGAATAGTCCATATGAAATATTCTAAAATAAAGGAAGCAAACAGAAACCAAATTACAGTGTGACATTGAGCTTTCTAATATCGCAGAGAAGACATTATTTAAAAAAAACCCACCAAAACCCAAGAAAATCTTACACGAGACTATGAAAGACCCCATTATAGTCTGAAAATCTGTGATTTAATTGCCTCCAGAGCAGGACTAAAACCCCCAAACTTAGGCTTACCCATACTGTGTTTTTTGTCTGGTTAGTTGATGGAAAGAACACTAAAATCTGTTTTCTAAGTAATATACCGCATTTCTTTTCGTACTTAAAAAAAAAATTGTATGGAAACTATCAAGATCGGAATGATAATTTATATTATGACTGAAAATTTTGTGTAATCTGTATGGGCTTGCTGTACATTGCTAACAGGGATCTGTGAATGAGGGCAAAAATGGCTGAATATTAAGGACAAAGTTACCAGGCAGTGAGAGAACTGGGAACAGAACAAAGGGAACAGCCAAGTCCTTTCACACTTGATACAAACTGTTCCACTTAAAGGCAGGGGAAGAATAAGCCACTTAAGTGAATTACTAGGGGTGTTATAGGTTCTTTAGTGCAAGTTTGGTAACAGCAGAAAAAGTTGGTTTCCCTATTCCCTGTGTGAAGAGGTTTTACCCAGGTAGCATCCTCTTTGATTCAATCTGTCTTTCACGGCTACATTGGGAGGGAAGGGTGGGAATGACACAATGATTTGTCTGATAGCTGCCATCCCCATGAAATAAAATTCATTTATTCAGAGGAGAAGGTACCTTTGGAAAGTCCTGCTGAAGTACAGAAGCAGTGAAGGTACATTTCCACCAGATTTCAAGGATGTTAGCTGATATTTATTAATGGCTTAAAAATTTCCTTCTTCCTCTGAGTGATTTAAAATATTTGCACAACTGAAGTTTTAAAATTTGTTCTAAATCTTCTGCAAATTATGACTCCATCAGCAAATTTGTTTTCAATTTGACCTGTAATGTCAGGTATCACTGCACTGATTCATGTTCTGCATCCAAGCAAGAAGACAAACTCTGGCTCCTTATTTTTCACTGAGATTGTTTAAATGTAATAATTTTCAGCAGCCTAGTGCTGCTGTTTGTAATACTGAATGATATTTGAAAGATAATTCAGCTGAGTATCTCACATCTTGCTAGATCCTATGTGAATTATACAGTTTCACACTGTAGTCCAAAGAAACATAATGCTGACATGATGTTCTAGACCAAAATCCAAGAGAAAACAGCAGCTTCACCAGCTTCCTGTGGATGTAGATATCCATGTTATACAGACAGAGAAACCACGGCATATAGTGGCCGTTTGTTGAAGATCACAGTAAATTAGCCCCAAGAGCCAGAAAATAGCCTGGTCTCTTAATGCTTCCTCAGAAAATTGATACATGTAGATTTTTCAAGAGTTTGGGTTGGCAAATGACCATTCTCACTCTCACCATGGATTAATCACTGATGTTGGAGATTGGAATTCAGTGTTTTATTCCTCATTATGCCTTTTGCAGCCTGTCTGGTATGTGACAGAGTGCTTTAGTTCTCTAGTAGTCATTTCTTTTCTGTCTGTAACAAACTGCCATTAATAATGGTTACTCAGTGTCTTGACATGTTTGAATTACATGGAAAAAAATCTGAAAGAAATACCAGTTGGTATTACTAATTCTTAGGCTTTTATTTTAATTATTGTTTGGATATTGGTAGAAAGTACTTCAAGCTAGAGGAAATAAACCCTTCTGTTAGCAGAAGAAAGCAAATGGAAAATGTGACAGATTAAAAGGTGCATTGCTAACAAGGTGTGGTAGCTTGAAGACAGCACACTAGTCCTGCTCAGAAAGGATGTTCAGGTGTGCCTATAGAGCAGACACCAGTACAGAAACATTTGATTTCATATGATTTGCACACAATCTTCCCTTCAAACAATAATGAGACTAAAGCAGGGAAAAAAATACAGGTTTTCTGAATTTCCTTATATCTACAAGGAAACCTGGTCAATGGTAAGAGCTATGAGCTACAAAAACTGTTGCGTAGTATCAGTTATATCATATAATATTCAAGAGATTAGAGAACAGAGAAAAATGATTCCTTGCTGAAGGGTAAATAGACTTTTGATCTGCCAGAGAGTGCTTGAGCAGCTCTCTAGCCTTAGGAAATGACCCCTGATAGGTGAAATAAATTTTTTTTTAACCCATTCCCATATGATGGACTATGCCCTCGGTATGATCTATTGTATTAGTGATTAAACTCATCAGCATGCTGGCTTCTGGAAGAAGTAGGAGAGTAGGACCTGGGAATTGAACTGGAATATTCAGGTCACTTAATAGCAGCCTAGGACTTACACAGTGAGGCTGCTATTTATAGGTACTTGTTTATGTAGCTATTTATGGGTGTTTATTTACGAGTTCTGGTACAGGTAGTGATTTCACTGCATGAAATCAAAATCATGTGTAAAAGTTCATTAATCCAGGGAAATTTGCATGCCCAAATCTCATTTGATTTGAATGTAGATCATTGTTACGTAGGCTTTTTTTAAGGCACTGCATAGGTCAAGTGACACATTCTTTCTCCAGGATTTTGAAAAATTTAAAAATATAGTCACTCATCTGCAGGAACCAATGTGCTGCAGTGATGATGTCAATTGTAGTGTCTTCTGCCCAAGTAGTTTCTGGTTGAAAAAGAAGGCTTTTTTCACCTTCATGGAGAAATTTGCCTTTTTCTGCTTTGCTTGATTGTGATGCCTGTAGCACTGGAGAGGATGCTGAGGATGCTGGGGGAAGTTTTACCAGAGGAAGTTGTTCAGTCAGAGGGCAGAGCATCAGTGGACTTATTGATTTCTACAGTGAGCATAAACAGAAATGAACCCCTGACAGTAATTTGAGAGCAATGCTTAATGTCTCTGGTGATGGTATGAGGCTGGACTTACTGACTCTGACTTGTTTCTGTATTATTTTCCAAATATTGGTAAAGGATAACTGGGGTAACTTGGCACATCTCTGTTCTGCTGGAGGCTTCTGTGAAATACTTTCTTGGTGGAAGTTTGAAGCTCCTTATATATTCTGTCATTGTCTAGAGTGCTGACTGTCTGTATCTGGGACAATGCACAGATCTAAAAGAAAAACCTCAGAAAAGAGGAAGATTCTATGCTTCAGTGAGAGCAACCTTTCTTAGCAAGGAGAATGAGGGACAGATAGCTAAAAAGAGAAGTAGAAAAGAGAAGGCAGGCAAAATAGTCAGGTATGGAACATTTCAGTAGAAAAGTCTCAGTCTGAACTTTGAAGATGGTCAAAGAAGGGGCTTTGCTGAACACATGAAATTTCCCAGACAGGGCCCTCAGCTGAAAAGCTCCTGGTCTCAACTTTACCGTAACCAATTTTAATTTCCTTTTAGACAATTAGGAAGATACGAACACATATGAAGAGATGACAGCAGTGGCCTGTGTCTGGTGTTTGATACTGGGATCCAGTGCTAGGATGAATGTCTGCCTGAGTTATCAGTCCCATAAGTTTGGAATTTCTGGAAGCAACTTTAACTGGCCTTTTGGTCTTTTATTTACATATATCTGTCTGTATAGATGTATATTTTTATTTAGGTATGGATGTATACTAGCTCACCAAAATATGCATCCATCCAATGTGGGCTTGTGGATTTCCCACTCCATCTCTGCACCATTTCATGCAGCAAGCTCTTCTGAGACTGAATTCACCTTGCTCATGAAAGATACTTCTTGTTGCTCTTTGTGCTTGGAGAGTCCACTGGACAGGTTTTACTTGACCTACCTCCTGTGACACTTAGTGTATGTTATGAATGACACATTGTAATGCTAGTTTAAACAAATTTATATTAAAATATACCAGTGGGGAAAAAAATGGGGAAAATGATCCAAGTGCTATACATTCCAAAGGGAACCCCACCCCCTCTATTTAAAATGCCTTTGATGTGGTTGATGGTAGTGTTTCAAAGGCAGTAGTTGTTAGCAAATGGGAAGAAAAGCAACAGTGAATTAAAGATTTGAAGAGATAAATATGGTAATTTATAGGTGAGAAAGACTGATTAGAGATGTTGTTACTTTTTAGTTAATGAAATGACCTATCTAGTCAAATTGGATAATTCCTGTAGTGAGATATTTTTTCTTTATTGTCAGTTTAGCAGAATCTCTCTCTTTCCTTAGTGAAAACGAAATGGCAATTTTAGCATTCTTAATTGGTTTGGTTCTTTTCCATGGTAGCAAGTGAACTGAAAAAATACTGCTTATGAACAGGTTATGAACTTCAGTCTAAAGCCTGTGCAATGTCGACATCAAATAAAAAGGTGGCTAATGAAACAGTCTTCAATTTCTAATTTCACAGAGGACTGATGTTGCTTTAAGGTGTAGTTCCTGCATGGAATTCATGCAGTGAATGAACATTAGTAATGAGAAGCCGAGATAATTTGTGGTTGAATGGTGTATCTGTACTCAGAGTGGCACAATGCATAGCCAAAACTATATATTATACCAAATTCCATTGAAAGCAATAGTAAAAGTGTAACGAAATGCTAAAATGACTTCTTTTAAATAATCTTTTTGTTCCCAGACAAATTTGCAGGTGAATTAAAGCTAAAGTATAGCACACTTGCAGTGATTCATGAGAAAGGTATGCATTTGAGGGGAACAGAAAATATTAACAGCAAGTTTTTAATATAGTGACTTTACCAGTGGTCAGAGAGGTGAGTTAAGTAAATTTTACTGTAGGTGTCCAAGTGGATATTACTGAAGAACAGATAAGTCTGTCTAAAATAAATCTAAGATTTTTTCAGTCCAACTGTTCATCTTGGTAATAAGTACTGGTGTCTTTGGTCAGACTTCTGTGAGTTTTTCTTTCTGGCTGTTTTGGCACGTAGCTCATTTCTCTCTGATGTATTAAAAAATTCATAGCAGAAATGATCTCCTCCATCATCTGGAATACTTTTCTCCTGATGGGCTTTTCCTCTCTGCACGTGATATTGAAGTTTAAACCTTTTCTTTCTCTTGTCACACCTGCTGTCTCTGCCTCTATCCATTATTCTGTTCTTCTAAATTCATATAACGGTCTCATAGCTTTGTGTTCCAATTTTCTTCCTTTTCCCCTCCCCATACTTATTTTATTACAACCCTTTCAGTGGATTTCTCATTTCATCCAAGAATATGGCATTGATTGGAACCAGTTTGCTTCATATACTTCCTTTTCTTTGGAGTTTTATGAATGTAAACAGAGGATTAAAAGATTAAATTCAAATACAGAAATTGATTCTGGAAACTCAGAAGGGCAACATAATTTTTTGGTGCACATATGTAATCTGATGTTCTCTGGGTCATGATATTTTTTTTAAAGATTTTTTTCTTTCTGTGGAAAGAGCACATTTGAATTTGAGGTGCTTTTGTCATGTGATGTCTTCTCCCAATGGTTTGCTCTCAAAACTACTCAATTCACTGTAGCTGAGAGTTCTTCACAGCTCATTTTGTAGGGAGCTATCTTGAGGATTCTGAAAAATGAATTGAGTTTCTGTCAACAGAAGGAAGAAATGTGCATCTGTGCAGGTTGTCCTGCATTGCTGCGTTGTCATAAGCCATTATGGCGATGTTGATCTGGTAAACTCGAGAGAAGGTGCTGTCATCAGGAGCTGCAGAAAATCAGGCACAGAGCAAGCAGCCACCAGCCATCTATTGTCTGTAGTGCTGTGACAGGCTGGCACGTTTAGATTGTGGAAGGAAACTACACTTTTCTAACCTTCAGTGCATTTATCCAACCTCCAAGTGTGGGTAGGCCAGCTAAAAAGGCAGATTGTTTCTTTGCCAGTGGTAGTGTCAGCTCCACATGCCTGGCTCTTCCAGTCTCTCACAATAAGACTCAGCAATGCTGTTTCTTTATCCTTTTTGTTTTGATAAAAAAAGGAATAGATTGATAATACTGTTTATTTTGAAATGTGTTCCTTGCAGTATTAAAGCAGATTAATTCTACCTTCTTGTTGCCTCAAATAGTCATAGCCATGGGAACTGAAAAGAGAATACCATTTGTATCAATTGTTTTTTTTGTAAATGGATTTGTTTTTCGTGTTATGATTTGGCAGAGAGGTGTTGTCAAGATATCTGATTTATGTGTTTTAGTAACCTAGGGAAGGTTCATCACTTCCCTAATTTAACCAGCTGAGAAAAAGTTAATCTACTTGCTGAAGAGTAGGGGGTTATTTGTAGGGTTTTTAAAATTTTTTTTGTTTGTTTGTTTTTTTGGCATGAATATCTGAAAGCACTGCAGCTTATATAGAGACTGGGTGATAAAGTGTTCTGTACAATATAGTATTAACAGAGAAGAAAGGAACTCATACATCCTTTAAAATACATTTGTTCTTGTTCTTCATTCTGAGTCTCTCTTGGCTGTACATATGAGTGAGGGCAGCTCAGGACCTTTCCTATAAAGGGGTTTTAACTGACAGATATTAAAAATAACCCTTTTGTAGATACTGTGCTGAAATTCTTACAGATAATTCTTTTATTTTTACTCCCTTTTTTTTTAACATGAGACATCAGATTAAAATCTATTAAAATGTGTTCAGGGTCTTTTTATGTTGTCTGATACTACATCACTCCTCCCCCCTCCCCCCTCAGATACAGAATCAGGAGTTGTGCTTGGTCTGCTGCAAATCATACAAGGAAGAATGGATGTGGAGCTCAAAAGGTGCTCTCTTTTTGTCTGTTCAATGTAACTCCTGACTTCAGGTACCACTGTGGATCCTAGTAAATAATCCCAGTATTTTTTCATTACTTAACTTGCCAGAAATGTAAAAGTATTTGAAAAGAAATATTTGAAAATGTACCTGTGTGTTTTTTCATATCTGAGAGCTGCAGTTTTTTAAAGCCTCAAGGAAATCGTTCAAATCTGCATAATATGTGCAAAAAATGTCTTCTATCTCAGGGCCAAACTGAGACCCACAAAATAAATGACTTTCAGAGTCATGCTGTGGCTGGCAAATATAGTTTTTTGGAAAGACTTGATTACTATTTAGTTGTTTGGTTGGGGCTTTTTTAATGAAAAAGCACTGGTAAATGGAGTTCAATATATTAAGAACTGAGCACCTTGGGTTGCTCTAATCAAAAATGTTTTCCCTGTCTATTCAGTGTACAACACTCTGGCATGTCTCTTTCTCCTACTTTTTCTTGTGTTCTTTTAGATTGGCTGTTCATTTGGGAAATTCTGTTTCTACCTGTGTTTGAACAGCAGCAAAAGCACAGAGCCAGAATCCTGCATGTGGCATTGAGGGATTAGTGTAAAAGAAAATCTTACAAAAGCGATAACAATGGCTGAGGGATTTCTCAAGACTTCCCTCTAATTTTGATTTACTGGGACAAGCTGTTGCCTCATTCCAGTTTGGTAGGTGTGGGGACTCAGTGATGGCAGCAGCAGTGCTGTGGTGGCAGGGCAGGGGTACGTGGGCCTGGGACACCTGCGCTGTCCTCAAGCACCATTTGCCTGCACTAAATTTGCTGCTGAAAGAATGAACCTGTTATTGATCTGTATGGATCTGCTCTGCAATGGGAGAGCTCTGCATCCCACACATGAATGTTCCTTGCAGCCTCCTCACCGTGGAGGGTAATGATTGGTGGTGAGGGGCGAAGAGAGAACGGTGTGAAGGATGCCTGAGCCTCAGAAGAACCCAACTGAATCAACATTAGTTTTCCTCCTGTTGTCTTGCCTGACCTGCAGGCCCATTATGGTAGTGACTGATGTCTGTGAACTCGGGTTTTTAGCTAAGTCATGGTGTCTGTTCAGTGTGAAGGATTAAGCCATGACCTTCACAGGTATCAGGGCCTCTAGTTTACACTGCCTTTCTACTCCTGGCTGTAATGTGCATTGTCAGGCATCTCAGTCAGGAAGGGCTCACTTCAAAACACAATCAATCAGCTTTATGGAGTTTGTATTGAATAATATTATATAAAATGTTTTGTTTCTGATGATGGTTTTTGGGAAAAAAACCCCACCAAATCCAAAACAAACCCCCAAACCTCAGCAAAACACCACAATTAGTCAAGAAAAATAATGACTAAAACTTCATAGGAAAAAAAGCAGTCAGCATATCACCTTGTTGCCTTTGACATTTCTGTTGAAAATAGAAAGAATCTATGAGCACTGTGTCATTTATACAGAGAGATGACAATTACCCTGACTTAAATAGGCATGGATGCTACTGAGAGGAGATTTGGTCAGTCATGTTCCAGATTATAGAAAGTACTCTTTTTTAAAAGTTTGCAACTTTCTACTTGAATATATATATTTTTTTGGCTTGGATGAGAAGAGGATTGCTATGAATATTTATAACAAATCACTCCTATCAGAGGACACATTAAGTCTTGCAGCATAACAAAACTGAATTACCATGAAATAAACTTTCTTAATTAAACCAATTAAATTTCTTCCCAGCATGTAATTTAGAAACTCTGATAAACCCTGGTTGAAAAGGTTTGTTCTAGCCTTAAGCTGGCCTAAGAAAGAGTGAACATCTGGCCTGTATATGAAAGGCCTATTTAGGCCTTAGGCAGTGTGCAAAAACATGAGCTGCTGTCCACGGCACTGAACACTTTGCATGGCCCCAGGGCTTTGCTAAAGGACAGTGGTATCATTAGGGCACAATCATATTTTTGGAATATGCTGTTACTCAGATAAGTGAGCCCTCAGACTTCTACCACAATTCTCATAGCTGAATGAGAAGTATTTCTGCTTCTTCACATATTTGTTGTAATTCTACCAAAACAGATGTGCTTTTTTTTTTTTTAAATAAAATTCATGCTTTCTAAATGTTGATATGGGCAAGCAGCATGAGTTTTTATGAAAGACGGAAAAGGAAAGACAATCATAGAAAGCTAAGACCCTCTAAGGGCTTTAAAAAGGAGGTATCATCCCCTAGTTCACAATTTCTTGTTTGTTTAGGAGCAACTTTTTGTCAAGAGTGAGGAAAGTTCGAGGTAAATGCAGGGACATTTGAAAAATATACTGTCATCCAAGATTGAAACATAATGTGACAACCAGTATCCTGCTGCCTTAGGAAGAAGCTGAATGTCTTCAATGAGGAGATGCAGTGCCTAAAGAAGAAATACTTGTACGTGGAAAACAGTGTTCACAATTTTTTCTCAGAAGAGTCACATACATGTGCACAAAACCTTGTGGTAAGTGAGAGAAGCAGCTCTTACAGCAGGCTGGAGTCTTGCTCATTAGGATGCAATAGTGCTGGGAAGAAAGTCTGTCAGCATGCCAGGAACATTTCAGAGGAGAGCTGCTACAATGGTCTGTTCTTCCTTAATCAGGAGATGGAAGGGGTGAAAATCCTTCTCCCGGTAAATCCGTGATACATTTGATGAGGAAATAGTCTGGTTTCTATAAACTTACCTTATGCAGTTCTTAGAACCATGGAGGTATTGAAATGCAAAATGCCTGGCACTGCCAAGGCTGATGAATGATTTACAAGTATCTTTCATTAATTTCCATCTCCCGGCTTACACTGAAAAATACTGTCTCTTTCACTGTTTCTCAGGATGGGAAAATCATCCTCTTGCTCCAAAACAAACACAGGCGTTTTGAAGAAAATAAGAAATAAATCTTAACAACTCTACTGTTGTCTATTTCAGCTTGTTAAGTTTAGCAAATGCCTGAGACAAAATACAGTTGCATAGTCCAAAACTATTCCTGATGTAACTTGACATGTCTTAATATAAAAAGATTTTGTGTTTCACCAGTATATCTTTTCCCCACAAAGTGCTGTCAATGATTTTCTTAGCAAAACCAAGGTCAGTTCTTTGTTGTGTTTTTGTTTTTTTTTTCCTTTTTTAAGAAAGGCTAGTCCTCCTTTGAAGCAAACTGAAGTAAATACATCACAAACCATTCTGTAGTTTATGGATTCCTGTGCAGCTGTATTTGAAAGCCTTGTATTTATTACTGGTTGGGTCATAATGCTGTTTAAACATTATGGCGGAGGTGGTTTCTCATGGAAAGAAAAAATCTAACATGTGCTTTGTTTCACTGACCGAATTATTGTAGGCAACCTCATGGATCATAAAATAATTGTATACTGTCTAATTAAGGAAGCTTTATTAGTTACGGTGTCTTTTGATTCCCACTTCTGATCTTTTTCTTTTTCCTTAAGACTGCTGTGAAACACCTTTTATAGAGGAGCTAAGGTGCATGCAGACATCTTGAAACAGAGGCAGATATCTGGAGAGGCAGTAATTGTAATTTCTGTGAAAGATATCTTGAAGAGCACAGGAAATAGATATAAAAAGGGGGGAATGGTAAAAGGGGGCTAATAGGTAATTCCAACAGATGCACAGTACCATGGCCTAAACCCCCAGTGCTCCTTGTCCATGTTGGATACTCCTGACAATTCTCTCTAGCACTTCTGCCCACTGCCTTGGGTGTGTCTTTCCTTTCCCCTCTTTCTCATTTCTGGCTGCTGCTGCTTTCTGTGCCTATCATCAAGAAATGTGTCCTTAGCCATTCTCTTGGAATGCTTTCACACATCTCATACCTTTCTATGGCTCCAGTACTGTCTCCCCTCCTAATCTGTACAGAACTACCACTCAGGAAAAAACTACTATTAACAATTATTATTTCAGTCATGTGATAATGGGGGGAGTTCAGACAGAGAGAACAGCTGAATCTTCTGATATATCCAGTAACCTAAGTCCCACCAACGTGTGTCTTGAGGAGGCCACAGCACAGTCAGGAGCTGTTGTGAATTTTTCTCCTGCAGTTACATTCTGGGTCAGGGTTGAGTTCTGGTGGGCTTTTACCAAGTCTCTAGCAATGGTTTGTTGGCCAGATTGCCATATCCAGCCTTCTTGATCTTTCTGCTTAGTTCTTAAGTCTTCTCAACATTCCAACTTCCCTTGGCGCTTACTCCATGCTTTCCCCATCCCTACTTAGCAACTCTTTTCTTCCCTAGTTCCCTCTTTTTCCTGTTTTTCTGTTTTTTATTTATTTTACCATTTTAAAATTTTGCCTGCTTTCTCTCTGGATGATGTTGTCCAGTTATATAATTTCACCTGCTAGCCTTACCCAACTGAGACACAGCTCTATTTCTCTGCTCCTGACTGCTCTGCATCCAATTCCATCTCCTTGTTTCTCTCTCTGACAATTGCTCCTGGGTATCATGCCATCAGCTTAGACTTAATTGCGTGCCTTTCTTTCTCCATCTTCTCCTTGCACGTCATTGTCGACAATGACAATATTGGCACCATCACGGTGACTTACAACCTGAGGCAGGTTGTTTTTTTAGTTTGTTTTCTTCCTTGCTGCAGTAGACAAGTGCTGTATAAAAACATTTACAATTAACAATTGAATACATGAAACTATAAGAAAAAGGGGAGTGAACTGACATGGTGTAGCAGAGGATAGTGCTGTCATGCCTCTTAAATTCAGGAGATTATGCCTGTGGCAGCTGTGGTCAAAGAGAAAATTGAAAATGTGTTAAGTATGAGGACTTTAGACACTTACATTATTTAATTTAAGACTTTGGGAAGATGAGTCAAATGGTTTGATGTTGCACACAGTGTTGTTCTAAATTAAGCAACATGTAATAATAGAAAAACAGGTATAAATTTGATTCTAGTAGTTCTTGTCCTTGCTAATTAATTATGAGCACTACTTTAGGAGGGTTAGGGTGTTGTTTTGTTTGTTTTTTTCTAGACTTGATCTTCATTTTATGAACACAAGCGAATTTCAAATACCTTAAGTTCTAACCGTACCTCTGAACACACTACTTCAGCCTCAACGAGCTGGGTGTGTGTTGATAACAAGAGCTGAATTTGTCTTGACATCTTGTTTGGAATATTTCTAATCAAATATTAACGTTAGCACTGCTACATGTCTCTGTTATTTCCTTTATCTTTTCACTTTGTCCCACAAGCCTTCTCTAGATAAGAATAGCAGTACTGCATTACTTAAGAAGGTTTTAAATTTTTTTTCCAGGAAAGATTAAATAATATAGAGCCCAGTATGAACATACCCCTGCAGAAGAAGCATCCTTAAAATGCTCCCAAAAGAGACAGACGCCATGGAGGCTGACTTCACTGGCTTACGTATTTGTGTGTCAGCAGCGATACAGGAAGGACTCAGCTCTGACAAATAACTTCAACATATACAGCTACATCACTGTTTTATTGGGATTATGTGACAAAATTGAAAGTAAAGCAGAATGTTTGATGTTGCCATGAATCTTTAATGAATGTTCCATGTTTTTGTGATGTGTCAGACAGTCAAATGCAGACCTTCTTTCCTTATACCAATAAGGAAGCAGAGACGAACCTCGCATTTTAACTGTGGACAAAAAGAGGAAAAATCAGAGTTAAATTTGCCATTCATGGGTAGGGAGAGTGCTGCACTATAGATGGAGGCTGTGAAGGTAATAAGGCTATACAGGTGTCTGGGAGCCTGTGGCTGTAGCATGAGCCCTAGGTGTATGTGCTGAGCAGCACGGCGCTGCCTGGGAGGATTCACCGCTGCCCTTGCCTCCACGGGGAAGGTGGTGTGCGAGATAGGAGAGCAAAACACTTCTTGTGTCCTCAGATTCTCCCTTCGTCCTCATTTGAATCGATGCGGTAGTTAATTATTTACTGTTTGCCTGCCTGCATTCGGTGTGTGCAGTCCTGTGTCTGTTTTCCGTAGGGCCCCGCGCCCGATCCCATTTTCTGCTTCCTGCAGGAGCTCTGCCGGGGCTCTGTGGCATCCTGGAGGCTGAGCTGGTAAATTCGACCCTTCTGATGGCTGTGCTGCGGTACAACGTGCAACAGGAGCCAGGAGCCTGCAGCCCAGTGTGGTCCCTGTGATTTATGGCTGAAATGTCTCAGATATTTATGCTGACAAGGGAAATGCTCGATGTTTCCTGCTAATGCGCTGGCCCACTCCTCTGGTCTACTAATTCTAGATGCATTTTTGGCCTCTAGGGAGTTGAACTCAATGATCTTTATGGGTCCCTCCCAATCTGAGGTATTCTGTGATGTCTCTCCTTTCCCATTTCTGCCATCTACCCTGTCACTCACAGCTGCCCAGGCTCTTTTGCCTCTGCTGCCCCATTTATTTTAGCAGTAACTGGATGAATGCAAGAGTTTGCCCAGAAATAAAATAGATTCTCTAATTAGAAGGCTTGGTGCCCTTCTAAAAGTGATGAGATCATCCAACCTCACATGACCAGGTACGACTCAGAAACCACTAAGTGGAATCCTCTGGCCCACATTATGTAGGAAACTGGACTGAGGAATGGATGTGGTCCTTGGATCCTCTGAAAACGTGTCAGTCTTCTCCTTAGCTGCAATCATTTTTGTTGTCTGTATTTTAGAAGCTGCATACTTTTCCTGCCTTGCATTTTTCCAATTATTTAATTAATGCATTAATCTCAAACACCCTCTATAAAAATATTGATTTGAAACACCTTTCCAATATAGACTGTAATTATTTTTTAAAAATTTTTGATCATACAAAAGATGTTTTCTTGCATTATTCAGCAACATATAAAAGGAGTGGATTGAATTGATAAGGCAGTGGTTTTCACTAGATGTTTTATTCTTTCAAACAGTGCCTGGTAATATGTAACTTTTGAAAAATGAAAATATTACATGTTTTTAACCTTTTAAAGACATTGTTCTAAGAATGACTATGCCACAATAGATGGAGCAGAGCAGGCAAGCATTATACAAATATTTGATAGTCTTTCCTGCAGTAAATTTTGTTTGTCTTTTAAACTAAGATAAAGAATACTCTGTGTAAGGCTTGGTTGTGCAGGCACCTTAATCTCCTTTTCTTTCTAATTGCATATTACTAATAAGTCTGAAATTTTTTACTGATAGGTTTTTTTAAATTTTTGTTTTGCTTGTGTTTGCCAATGCTTTAATGGATTCATAACATACAAATCCTCATTGAAGTTTAACCATCAGTCATCTGTACAAAAATCCTTTAATGTTACCCTGCCTAGATGCTAAAATAGGGAGGAAATTACATATTTAAAAACAAAACAAGCCAACAGGATTCAAAATTGCATCAGCCTCCATTTGTTTATATGAGCATGAAAGAGAAGAGGGGGAGACTTATCCTTTGGGACTGTAAATGGCACCTCCTGCTGCGGTATTAAATTTACCATTTGCAGCCTCCTGTGCTTCTCTGAGGGTAGAGGGTGGTGCCTGACTTCTTGGTGGCAGCGAGTCAGCAAAGGTGTCTGATAGCTGCAGACACGAGATGGGGGTGCTTACTTAACCTTGCTCCAGCTCTGCCCCACCAGGGACAGCCAGCTGATCCCCCAGACCCCACCCTGGGGAGCCAGGAGGCTCCACAAGCAGTTTATGGCTTTGATAATTTACATATCCTCTGTCAATCTCCCTTCGTTGGGGATAGTTATAGTGCTTTTATATATATATATGTATATATTTATATACTGATCAGTTGGTGGGGAAGTAATGGGGTCAGGGGATAGCAGGTGTGACTACTAATCTTTGTTCTTGAGCTGGACAGTTCTGCAAAGATTTCTTAACACAAAGAAATACAGAGCAGAAAGCGTTTTTTTTTTTGCTGTTTTCTGATGCTGTTTTGCATTTCCATAAGCTTTTAGCCAAACACCTGATATTTTGATCATCAAGACTCTGACCCTACAAACGTGTGTTTAAGAGGGTTGAAACAGGATTGCTCATGTGAGTAAACTTATTCACAGACATAAATCTTTGCAGTATTGGGGTCCTTAATGATTTAGGACAAAGCACCAGTGGGAAAAAATGTTTATTCTGTTGCACCTGCATGATGCAGCAGATACTGTGAGAGCACCATTAGCTACTTAACGTACCAGCTAATGACTGGCAGCCTTGAAGGAACGTCTCTGGGCTCTGGGCAGCCTGGTCCATGTGGGTTAATGATTCCAAATGGCTTAGACAGTCTATGGCAACACAGGAGACAGGTCTGCAGCCAAGCAGAGCTTAAATAGCCCCATATCACAGCACCATGGACACTGGAGTGACATGAGGAGAACTGTTGGCTTACCCTTGGATTGATATTAATACAAGGAGAGGAAAAAATTTTGTCTAGCATGTGAAGGGCTTTTTTCCCCCTCTAAGCACATAATCACAGTGGATCTGCATGTATTCTGGTGAGTTAATAGTGATGTATTCCTACTGTCCATCTAACCCTCCTTTGCATAATTATATTCTTTCTCCCAAATGAGAAGAGAAAACCGATGAAATCTATCACCATGTCACTCACTAGCATGAAACAGAAATCTAGATAAGAATGTCTGTAAGAAACTGCCATTGTGCCAGATTTTTCTTTAGGGTGTAGCCACAGAAAAATAGGGTGAGAGGAGGAAAGCAAAGAAATAGGAATCAAAAACGATCCTTGAATACATGAAAGATACAACAGAGAAACAAAGAATAGAAGGAAATACTTAAAAAAATTAAGATCAAATGCCAAGTCTTGTTTTTACCACAAAGCACCAAGCTGATTTTTCATAAAATAAAAGAAGTCCCTGAATTGAGAAATATGTGTCTCTCTTAGATTGGATTGTGCAGTGAACAGTATCAAGAACTAAGCAATAATAAATCATCAGGCTGTATGTCAGAGTGAGCACTACAAGATAAACCCCTGTTGGAATTGTCATGAAGGTGACCTTATGAACAACTACAGAAATACTAAAAAATAAAATAAAAAAAAAAACAAACCCCAAAAACCCCAAAAATATCAATCTTTCCCTTTAAAACTCTGAAGCAAATCTATTCATGCTTTGTCTTTCACTACATTTTCTATTTTAATTTGCTGTTTATTAAATGAAATATTGGTCTATCTAGGGAACACTGCATGATAAAATTATTGAAGATGCTGCTGGTGCAAAGCTATTTGTAGCAAATGAAACCCTGCTGTGTGCAATTCAGAACATCATATTGAACAGTCCGGATAGCAGCATCTGTGGATAGCTCTTAAGACTTTAGACTTGCCTTAGTTAGCTTGTTTGTTTTTATCCTGTGCTATTGATCTGGGCTTCATCATATGTGTGTGTGGGGAATGGCTTTTCTGATGCTGGGAACATATTTAGAGGCAGGTCAAGTGAATTGAACAGAGGCAGAAAATCTGCTGATTCCTAGAAGATGTCAGCACAAGACAGAAGGAGCCTAGAGAGTGGGAGACCTCTCAAACGGGTATTGACATTGCCCAGAAATTTGCAGCATAAAAGGGGGAAGAGCGTTCTGTCTGAGGAACAAAGCTTGCACTCTCAGCAATGCCTTTGTGAGCTTTGACAAGTAACAGGCTACCCTTGCATGTGCTCTGAAAGGTGCAGTCACTCGCAGTTTTTGAACACTGCAGTTAAGGCTAGAGGATAAATAATGCTACAAGTACAGAATGTTTTACTCATTACACATGTCAAAACTATAACAAAAAATAAATCCCCACACTGCCAGATAACGTGTCATTCAGACTGATTCAGGACCCTCTGGACTATGCTGAAAAAGGGATGTAAAGGAATAAAGGAAAATAAAGAAAGAACTATTTGGGCTGTTGAGAAGAAATAGGAATACTGAGCAATATCCTGTTTCTCTGCTACAGGTCTCCTGTGTGACCTTGGGCAAATCATTTATCTCCCTGTACCTCAGTCACTCATCTATGATGAAATAGAAGTAGCAGTCACTTCTCCTCTAATAGGGATTTGGATCCCCAGGATAAATGGACAAGTCTGGGTAGTACAGTCATCATGGGACACTGTAAAGAGGATATTTCAGATGCCAAAGTGGCTTCCATCCACTCAGGAGAGCCTTGTCTGGCTCTGTGCAGAGCAACTTGGGGTATTTCTGCATTTGTGCCATGCCTTATCTATAAAGTGGATAAACTGTGTATGGTTTAATTGATCATTGGCTGCAGTATTTTAGCATCTCTAGGGCTGCTTAGAGGCTTGATTAATATTTAAAAAGCTCTTTAGGATCTCGAGATGGAAAGCTTTTATTGAAATAGAAAGAACTCATTGCTACCACCGCTTGAAGGTATTGTTTTCAAGGTTTGTTTTGATATAGTCTGCAACTAAAATGTCTTATCAGGAGCCTTGCATCATTGCAGGATAGACTGCAGTCTAAAACCCTTGTACTGTGACATTTTTTTCATCCTTATATTCAATAATAAATGGTTACATGACAAAAAATGTCCTAATCAGGACAAAACAAGCTTTGTAGTCTTAATAGAGATGCTGCTAAGAGTGAGCTGCTCTTGCACAAATAGGTATTGAGTTTATACATGTGGAATCTGAGGGAAACCTGTGCTACTGCAGAGTGCTCTGTGCCACATCTGAGGTAATGTTGTGGTATTGTCAAGGACTGATTTAAGACCTCCCATGGATTCTTCTATTCACCTCTCCAAAAAGCCTTGCTAAATGGGTATGGCAGAGCAGCTTGCATGAATCCTACTGTAGCATTTATTTAGTGGCTTTAAACTGTCAGAGGGCAGGTTTAGATGAGATGTTGGGAAGAAATTCTTCCCTGTGAGTGTGGTGAGACACTGGAACAGGATTACCTGAGAAGCTGTGGCTGCCCCATCCGTGAAAGTGTTCAAGGCAAGGTTGGACGGGGCCCTGAGTAGCCTGGTCTAGTGGAAGGTGGCCCTGTCCATGACAGGGGGGTTGCAATGAGATGATCTTTAAGGTCCCTTCCAACCCAAACCATTCTACAATTTTTCAGTGGGTCCACGAATAAGTCTGTTGTTTGACAGCAACCAAGGAGTTTTATGTATTTGTCAAATCCTGCGCATTTTTTTCTAAATGGAAGTGTTCTCTCAGCGTTTAAATAAATGACATAGACAGTGCATTTATTGGTATAAATCAATGCAGCTGTGACTTCTCAGACTTTACAAATATAGTTAATATATTATGAGATCTTTCCGTTTAAACAGTAAATGAGTGACAATTTTTGTAAGTGAAATGCCCTTTTCAGTCCAGCTGCAGAATAGACATAACTTCTGCTGGGCTTCTTCCCCAGTTGCTACTGATCTCATTTCTAATAAATACTGACAGGATAGGGTTTTTTTTGTTTTAGCTTACTGAAATAGGTTCTCTTCAAGACCAACCCATTCAGCACTGGACCCACAGAAAATGAATAGAACAGAACAACTGATTTAGATTTATTGTAGCTAAACACTGAAACCTTGGGTGTGGAGAACAAATGCATCAAGGTTATGGCAACAGAATGGTACATCAAGAAAACAGTTCCAGAGTCTTCTGAAAAAGCATCATAGTCTGATCCTAGTGAGTGACCTGAGTTTGAAAAGCTGTACACAGTTTGTTATATATTGGCTATCCACAGGTTTAGCTTTGTGCAAGGATGGCAAGCAAATTTCTCCCTGGCTTGTACACCTGTTTTCCTTCCCCATAGAGACTGCAACACACAGAAGGAGAGGGACAGCATTTGTCATCTGGTTTGCATTGAGTCGGGAGGTGAATGAAACCCTGAATGGGACTGAAGAGCTCAGAAGGACTCCCAGGTCCCACAGTTTGTGCACAGCCATGTATCTACAAGCATTGATCCTGTCCACTTTTGTCATGATCTCATTGATAATGTAGCTGGAATTGCTCACTCAATCTGAAATTCCAATGGAAAAATACTCCAATGCGGGCAGAAATTTGCAAGTGTCCATGCAAGGTTGGGAAAGACCACTAATGTATTTCATAAAAAGCTGCACAGTCATCTTTCCACTGGTGGGCAGAGATAACTCAACTCTTACGTGTGTGTGTGCGTTTCTCTTTTCTGCAGAACATCTGACTGAGATGCAGCTGTCTGAGATGGGCTCAGTTCACCCCTCAGCCCATCCTGTCACTGCTGGCAGCTTTCTGTCAAGCCTCTTCTCAAGGGTCTCTACTGAGGGGAAACTCAGAGCCTGCCCTGAGTTTTCCAGCGCTGCATTGTCCCTTTCTCTAGCGTGTTTTTTTCCCTGGTCTAACTCGCCTCCTGCTTGCTGCCTTAGCTGTGTATGTCTCATTCTCTCCTCAAGGACACTGGGCATAAATCGGTCTTTTCCTGTATGTGTGATTTATTAACTTATTCATTTATTTACACAGGATTTTTTAAGTGCTTGCACCCCCTCTCAGATATCTCTTCTTCAGAAACAATCAGAATTCTTTCTATCTTTCCTAACTGGTCACATTTTTGAATTTACTCTCCGACATTGTGACTCAGTGGGCTCTTCTATGGATTCCTGTCTGCATCTTTCTGAAGCAGGTGGTGACAGTAGAGCAAAGAGAGCAGAATCACTGTGGGATGGTCTTTACAGGCCTGACTCTCTATGTTCCTGCCTCTTGTGAAACAGCATGTTACTACTAATTCATCTTCAGCTCACATAATTTGAAATTCTAAGTATTTTTTTTAATTAAGCTTCAAGTTCTTAACTACTTTGTGACTTTACACTGTATGCATCTACAGCTGGTTATGCACAGGTATCATATCTCAAAGTGCTTACCCCATTTTTCTGAACATTTTTCTAGGTTGTCACAATCACTCTGAAATCTGTTTCTCTTTTCATGATAAACTGTCAGTCTGTCCAAGTTTCTTGTCATCTGAAGGTGACAGCTACATGTCCTGTGATTGTGCCATTACAGAAAGTATTGAGCCTAGCAACATTTAGGACAAATCCTTTGCAGAAACCATGCAGCAATCTTGCCTAAGTATGGGAAAATGACAGAGGTAATTTCTCTTTGAGCATGATAATGCAAAGAGTTGTGTACCTATCCCTGCAGCAGTTTAATTCATGCCTTTTTTAGGCTATCGTGTAAGATCACATGGCAAATGTTATTAGATTCAAGGCACAATATTAACTGTTCCTCCCTTATCCACATAGCCTATTATCTCGTTAACAAATAAATGATGGTTTCTTGGCAAGATGACTTCCTGACAAAATCTTTGTTGGGTGTAACCCATTTCCTTATTATCTTGAAGGCACTTATAATATGTTTGATTATTTAATTTAAGAACTTTTCCAGGAAATGAAGTTAATTAATAATATTCCAACTCCTTTTTAAGGAACGGAAAGTATAATAAAAATCTAATCCTTTCTTCTACTTCAAGTCTACCATTAATTTCCAAGGCTAACCATTAATCTGAGATCTCATCTCTCAGAGATCTGAGCTCTGAGATCACTTCTAACACAAGTTTGAGCATCCTGGGATAACGGAAGACCTGATTTTGGAAATTCTTAACTTACCAGAAACCAAATCTGGTTGATATGATGTATGATTGTATGGCTATCCCACTTTTTTTTTTTAAATATTCATGAGCTCTTGGGTACAACTGGCAGTCAGGCCAGCTGGAAGAGTTTTGGCAGGCTGGTAAGACTTTCTAATTCTCTTCCACTCCCTTTTTCATAGAAATGATCAAAGTTATTCTTGGTTTCTTCCAAGTGACAGGTTTGCTGGTGGTATACTAACTTGGTAGATCAAGGAAGAATTATTATCTAGTAATATGTCAAAGCTACTACACAGATCAAAAATGTCTTTGCTTTACTAGGGAAGGGAAGGGAGCTGGCCAAATAGCAGATTTTCCAGGCTTCATGGATCAGCCCTTTCCCCATGACACACATGCAGGAAAGGCACTGTGCTGGGCACAGATTCTTCTGGAAAATGCATCACTGTGGCACTGCTGGAGCCAGACTCTGAGCTTTAGGAGCTGGATACAGTGGGTTTGGTATCCTTACTCATGTCTGACTTTGCTGCTTTCAGAAACTTACTTTTTCCTGCTAACTTTTTTTCAGTGAATTTTATCTTCAGAAAAACAATGCAGGGACCTGTCTTGCATTGGAGGCTGCTAACAATACTTTCTCTGTATTTTAATAACTTTCTTCTGCTATCTCTCTGCCAATAACTGAGCATCTTCTGATCTATTTCTATTCACTTGGTATAAACATAGTAATGATGCCCATGTATCTTCTTAGTCAAGAGCATTATATACCCTTTACATACATAGAAAACAAATTTTCCAGAAAGGCAGTGATAAGGGTCGTTTTGTGCTGTATGCTATTTAATCTTCCCTGTGTCAGCTCTGACCCTTGCCAAGGAATTGAAAAGATGTAAAACAGCAAAAAGTAATTTACCTTCCATTGTTTAGTCCATTCAGCTTTCAGAATCAGATCTAAATGGTTTGCATTAATTACTGTGAAACCTCGTGAGGTTTGGAGATCTATCTTTAAAGGGTTGCAAAAGATAGAGACTGCCTCAGCAGAATAAGGGTAGGGTTTCTTTTTTATTATTTTCCTTTTGGCTTCAACCCTTTTCTATTCAAATATTATGAGTAAAACTTTTTTTTTCCAATCAGCAAAAATTGTTTGAAGTTGTGATAGACAAAAAAAAAAAAGAAAAGTGTATTTGAAACTGTAGCTTAATTCTTGTGAACTTTGCAAGGGTTAGTGGCTAAAATATGGAATTTCTGTCTATGTATCTGCACAGAGTAATTTTTATTGCAAGAGAAGTCATGGACTGAACACTGATTTCTGTTTCTAAGCAATACTCAACGTGTTTACACATAGCTCCATATTTTGGGAAAGTTTTGTGAAGACTAATAAAACTGGCAAGCAGTTCAGCATTGGCAAAGTGATTACATCTTAAATGAAATGGGCTTTCAGTGACGTACTGCTCAAAGTTAGTGGAGACAACTGGCAAATTGAGGGTGGGAGCAGATCAATACATAGAATCTACAGAACTTTTAATCCGTTATCCAAATTATTGATTGAGTGCAGAATTAAAGCAGAGATGCAGTGAGTTTAATTCTGCTGTGTGACAGGTGGAAAATGGGTACATTAATTAGGGAGCCCCAGCAGGAATGTTCTCAGCAGGACTTGTGGTTGCTCCAGGGAATCCTTTAGTAATTCTGCCTCATTTTGTGTTGTGTTTGATGATGTCATTCTTTAGTCCCATTTTTCTGTGCTCTGCACTTTTTAATCTTTAAACATTCTGTCTTGAGGAGCCAGACAATAATAGTGGACAAAAGCAGGGAATCTGGGCAGAACACTTCTGGGTGTTTTAGGATGGTTCTGTCAGATTTCATTGTTCAAAAATCATGTATTTTGATAAAAGCAAACTGTTACCATTCGCTGTGCTTAACAAGCAACAGGCAATCTCCTCTCTAAGTCCTTTCTATTGCATTTCAGGCTTGCCTGGCTTTCCCTCTTACATGGCAATTCACTTTGCATTCGCTTATAAAACCTTTGCCACTCTCTTGATTTATTGCTTTCTTAATCTGAAATAAATATAACAACTAAAAATAGCCTGTTGCTTTTCAGGTAAGGTAACATACAGCAGATTGTGTGAATGACTACAGGACTCGGGAATGGGAAGTGACAGAACAAGTGCAGCCCATTACCCAGATGTATCTCAAAGATCCACGCACTATGTTGTGATTTCTCTCCTCTCTGGCACAGATTATCCAGAGGTTCTGGCATGAAGTGTGCCCTCTGGGCCTGTGGCAAGTGCTGTGGCTCTTCATGGAAGACAGAAGTACTCTGGCCAGCACCAATTCCCATTGGTTTCCAACAGATCAGAGTCAAGCTGCTAAGGCAGCTCTGGCTTAGGGAGATTTTGGTCCTAACTGTGACAAGAAATGCAAACAAAAATGAAAATTAACACCTAACGCTGTCATATAATACAAAACTGTCAGAACCAATTCTAAATCCATCAGACTTTACATTCATTTGGACTATTTTGAGCATTTTGTGGACATTTTTCCCTTGACTGCATTCTTAGTTTCAGTCAGTAAGATTGGTGTCCCAGCTAGGAGACAGGGAGAAGTAAACATAGAGACCTTTGAAGTAAATTACTCCCCTGATTTATTTCTGTCTCACCTCTGCAGGAAGTAGCGTTGCTTCAATTTTTCATCATGATGTTTGAAACATTAAAGTCTTAAAGTAGGCATTTTCAAAACGTTTACTCACGGAGGACTGGGGATTCGTGTTTGTTGCCTGAACAACGAGTGCCTTTCACGAGCTGCAGCAAGAGAGGGGCTGAAAATTCCCTGCAGCTCTCAGTGCAGCCCTCAGGAGGGGTGTCCCAGTGTCCATGGCTAATGGAAGTACTTTGTATTTGATACAGGAAGAGTGGGCTGCCCACATCCAGAGGTGCTTTCACCATCTGCAGCTCCAGGCTTGCTGCTCTGAAGCGGTGAATGCTGTGGAAGCTGCTGCTCAGACCTTATCTCTTAAGGTTTCAAGGACTCTTTTGTGCAGAACAAGCTTTCCAAGGCTACAGACCTGTGCTCTAATTTTTAACTTGTCCTGGAGCCACACTGGAAATACTCTCGCTGCAGCTTGTGGGCTTGAGCTGAGCAATCCACACTGGGCTTATCTAAGTAGCTTCCACATTGGGGCTGCTGCAAGGCTGGGGTTTTCACAGGGCTTCCAGCTCTAGCACAGCCTTCCAGAGCTCCCAGGTGCCCTCCTGCAGCATCCACTGGAACAGGGAGTATGAAAACTGCTTAGGAAGGCAGCCTCCTGAGGTGTGACCTGCAGCTTGGGAGTCCTTTGAGATGCTCCCAGTCTGCAGTTGCAGAGCAGCTTTTTCAGCTTTTTCATAGAGACCAGTTCACCTTGAATTTCACTTTGGGGCCAAGTGAAGTGAGCCCAGGAAACCTTTCCCAAAGAGGGCTATGAACACACTGAGTAGATTGAGACTGAACAGGACCAAGGGCCATTCCTTTCTCTTTCATGTTGCTGGTTCCTGTGGTTGTTTCCCAGTCAATCTGAAAAATGGCCTGTTTCAGTCCTTTCAAAATGCAATTTTTTTCAAAGTCTCAAATCTTCACTTCAATCCAATTTGGAGCAAAACCTTAAAAGACATATTTTTTTGCCAAGTGCCCTTTCTTTATATTGGCTAACTCTATTAATTGTAGCAAATGATCCATAGCACTGCAGTATATCCAGATAGGTGCCATATGCTGTCTAAAAGGAAACCACCCTGGTGTGTCTCTATTATTTCAAGTACATAAACAATGCGCTCCTACAGACTTATAATAGGTGCAGGAGATCTTTAAAAAAAGCTTTCTGAAGTGTGGCTGTAAATATCAAATGCTGAGTAAAGAGAATAACTGTTTTCAGATTTTAATGAAAACCTTTGAAAGACAGACACAAATAAAATTTATAACAGTAATGTCTCTAAATAGAAAAAAAAATTGGAAGGAACAGTCCTGCAAGTAAGGAGAGGAGAATGATTAGTACTAAATCCTGTTATTAATATCAGTCTCATTCATTCAGACTAATATATTCCTAGCAATCCCTGCTGACTTGTACAACATAGGCTGATATTTATTGCATTGAAATGGTGAAGATACTTTAACTGATCACAAATGAGCATGAATGATCATCTGAGCACACACAGGGCAATGACATTCCATCAGCCAAGTACAGCAAAAGTCAACAACAAAGTCAGAGTTATTTCAACTTCCAAGGCTTTTCTTCTATGGCTATTGTAGTAGGCCAAGGACATATTTTCAAATGTATTTCAGTAAAAAGAATTAATTAATTTTGAAAAAAGGCTTATGCCTCCAGTGTTGCCATCAGAGTGATGTGATTTTGTCATGCATGCTACAATCTAGTCCTACAAAATATCAGTATTTCTGTGTCCAATTAGGTAACGTGGTATTGTGACTGGATTAGTGACCTTACCCATTTTTTTTTAAATGTTTTGGTTGAAAAGTTACTGTTTCTTTGGAATAGAGGTGTTTTTTTTTTTTCCCTATGCTTTATATTTTTGTGTAGCAGTTCTGTATATGAATCACTTTAAGAAGAGAATAAAACTGAATTACATTACATGTGGCCCAAGTACAAAGGTTCAAATCAGATTTTCCTTAAACATTGCATTAATGATTATGTTCATGATTACACAGTCTTTTAATAAAGTGAAATGACAGGGATATGACATATTTGAAGCAGGGGTCAGATAATTAATTCACACATCAGACTGTTTTCTCTTGCAGCTTTCTAAAATTCTTCTGAGCCTAGTATGTCTTTCTAATTCAGTGTAACCTGTACATTTATGAAATGGTATTCATTATGTCAGAATTCTTGTATCCTGTTACAGAGATTATTTGCCTGACTTTATACACTATAGATTATGTATTTAGCCATATCTGTCTCCATTCATAATCTGTGGATTGATGCATATTTTTGATACCTGTGAATGAATCTCAGGACATGTGATAGACAGTAAAATTTTGGTTATAAATTATCCAGAGTAGTTATTACAGTTTTTGTCATGTGGTCAATTGAAGAAACTTCTCCTGAGGATCAGGAAAGAGCAAGTAGAAACTTGACATGATTAAATTCAAAAGGTCTGTTAATGCGTGCAAGGTCCAGAGGGTCAGCCAGAGCTCCTGCTGCCGCAGATGTTCCCGGATAGCGAGGTCCCGGGAGGGACTGCTTGTCCTGGAGATCTCCAGCAGGGTCCCAGCCACAGGCTTATCCTAGCAAGCTCAGCCCGAGTTAATCAGGCGGTTCAGCTCTTTTGAGTGATTCCCAGCTCTCTTAGGATTCCAGCTCTTAGCCTGCTAGGATCAGCCTTGGCCGACTCAGGGAAGAAGAGACGAGCAGAGCTGTGTGGAGGTTTCACAGAATGGTTTAATGCCGGTTCTGCGAAGGGGTGTCCAGTGACAGTGTCTTCTGCTGAACTGGGCAGGAGCAGGGGGTTTTTATAGGGTTAGTGAGGATTGGGAAACTATCTAATGGTTTTAAGGTCAGGGTGAAATGTCTTAGGACATCTGGAATGTAGCCAATAGTATTACGAAGAAATAAGAGAGGGTCTTGAGGAAGGAAACAGGGCGTAGTGACCATGCCTAGGCATTTCCTATCTCTATGGAGGCCTAGCAGTGGGCTCTGTGACTGCAACAGTCTGTGGCTGAAAAATTAAGAGAAGGTGCCAAGAAACAATAGATCCAACTTTCTTCTAGAGTTTAGAGCACCTATAGAGCGCCTTACTTAAAGAGGAGGGCAATTGAATCCTCGGGTAGCCAACAAAGGACAACAATAAATGCAAGTTCAAACAGAAGTCTGCTTTTCACAGTGGACGATTAGGGATGTCATGAACAGGGCCCCAAGGCACTATTGTATTAGGCATGATATATAAATAATAAGGTGATATATTGTAGTCAGAATTATTAGGTAGACTTTTATTAGGAGGAAAAATTGCTTCCTTCAAGTGATGTGACTGTAAGAAGTAGAGAGATCATGTGGTCTTTGGTGATCCGTTCTGCTCTGAATATCAAAAATATAAAGAAATAATTTTATAAGAATTTGTGGGTCAGTGCGGCATTGAAGATCATTCCTAAAGGTGGTCTTCTGTGTAGTTTGGTGCTCATTGCAGTTCAGATAGGAAAAATAAAGCATAAAAACATCTGAAGAACTAAAGTATGCGAAGAATTCACTGACTTTTGACCTTCTTTCTTCTGTAGATGAATACTTCCACTTGCATTTGAAAACATGCCAGCGTAGCCTGCTCTATGATTAGCAATGCTTTCTGCTGTCAGGGAACTGGCAGCTTTCAGCCTCTAAACAAGGGCTTGTAACAACAGAGCAAGTGCACATGCTCATGTTGTTTTGATGGTACTTCTATTTTTTCTGTGGTGTGTATTATATCAGTCTCTTTCGTCCTCGTCTCACTAATATCATCCTGGCAGTGTCTGTACATTTCTGCAATTGCCTATCCATGCTTACTCTCTTTATGGTGGTTAAAATCCTTGCTGAACCCTTTTCATAATAACCCACTTGAACTGTTCTTGATGGGTACATCAAGGTCTTCTGTTCTTCTACCACATTTTTGCTTTTTTATTGCCTTGGATGAGATTCATATAAAAATTTTAAATGCATTTCTTTGCCCATGTTAAAACTCAATGAAATATTCCCTTCTGGTCCATTGACCATGTTGCTATGAGTGGACACAATGCCACCAATGAATATTGAAACCTTTAACTCTAATGCTTCAGCATTAAACTTTCCCTGTGTGGAAAGGTGCTGTCTTCCTTTCTGCTAAGTGTTCACCAGCCATTAGTTTTTCTAACACATTAGGCACAGTTTGGGGGAGGTTTAGACTCCCTCCTTCGCTTGTTCTGTTGCTGCATATTCATTTCATAATGTTCTCTGTAGAAATAATGACCTGAATGCACTTTGCTTAAACCCCAGCTCGCTTGTACCCTCCTCTATACGAATAGAATTTCTTTCCAATATCATCACTGAATCTTCTTCCCTCTCTCCACCCTTTTATTTGTTTGATTTTGCTCTCTTTTGGCTATATATAATTTTCAGAAGATAATTACTTTAATTATAAGTGCAAAAATAACACCACCAGAATGTTACAGGAGCTTAGGATAAAAAGAAACTTTATCATAAGACATAAACTTTTTTCTTCACTTTTTTTTCAGGGATGAAGCCTTTAAAATGATTTCAATTTTAATTTCTATGACTCTCTGAAATTGATTCTACCTGCAGATAATAACATGAATCCCAGTATTCTCTAGGACAATTGATAATCACTATTTTCCATCTACCAAAGAGGTTCTCCTCAAACTTGTAACACCTAAATTAAAGTAAAAATGTTTCTGATAGAGATATGGGGCCAAGCACTCCTGGTGGACACCTGGCCCAAAATATAACTAGCAAAACTACAAGTGTACCAACATAAGATAAGATTATATTAGAAGTTTAGGTTAATAAAAAATGTAAAAAAACCTCTAAAAAACCAAAGAACCTTATGGATTTTGCTGGAATTACAAATGGTACAGCACAGGCACAAGTTTCTGCCCTGGACCTGGTCTGAAGAAAAATGGAGGCTTCACCACCGACTGTAGGTAATTGCAGAGGAAACAGAAATTCCTCCTTGTATTTCTCAAAAAAGTGACCAGGAGCTCCCTATGTCTCCTCCCTTGGTCCTGTCCCTGTCAGATCACTTCTTTCCTACCTCTCCTTCTAACTTTTTGCCTCCTTCATTTTCATCCAAATGAATGAAGAATAAATTGTCAAATAAGGGAATAAACGGAACAGAATTTGTTACAAAAATTCCCTGAAGACATACCATGGTTACACTTTCTTCATTCTACCCCTGCAAATCCTCATTGTATTTGATGGTGCTGAGGAAGGACTGAATCTGACCCTGCCTTTTAATGCTTACCTTTTTCAGCATTTTCTTCCTTTTTGTTATGTAGAGAACTCAGTTGGAAATCTCTGCACTGTTTAGTCTTTCTTGAATTTGTAGTGATATCATGGTTAGCGTCTTCATTTTTTTTGTCATGTACATCCTATCAAATCCTGTCAGGGAGTCTGAAATATCTGTTCCCAACCTCCTTCCTCAGCCCTAGAAAGCCAACAGCAGTTAGGTTTTCAGGGATAAAAAAAGTAACTTAGAGACCTGTCCTCATTCAGTTCTGTTCTGCTGCAAGACCCATGATCACGGGCAAATAAATTGGACACTTAGTGACATTTCTCATTTCCAAGGGGTACAGATCTGTTAAAGATGCTCTGAGTCTGTAGGATGGCAAAGTATAAGGTGCAGTGAAGATATGAGTTTCAAGGGGTATTATGAAGTAAAAAACCACATTATCAGAGCTTTGCAGTGCATCTGCAGTCAGCAAGAAACAGTTAATACATTTCCTGAATCCTGACAAGATGAACTTTAAACTTTTATCTTTGGACAACGACATATCCAGCTTTTTTTTCCCCCCCCTATCACTTTGGGTTTATGACAGTGCGTGGGTGAAAATAAAAAAAACTGAAGAGATTATGAGGAAAAGTAAACAATGCTTGGTAATTTCTTGGATTAATGCTTCTGTTACAGGCATAACTTTTCTTGTGTACAGGATTTTTTAAAAAAGCAGAAGTCACAACATGTACTAAGCATCCGTGCAATTAAAGAGTATTCTGTGCCATGAGATAGACTTTTCTTTGTGATATTTTTATATAGCTGGAGTTAATGCTGAATATAATCTACATCCAATCAATGGTATTGTGCATCATCAGATGAAAAACATATTCAACATAACTGCTGTTAGTTCCTGTTTAAAGCCCTAATCAGAGTCTATGCCAACATGTAATCACATTGCAGAATAAATTGTTATAATATAAAGTATGTGGAATAGATAGTAAGACATACTAAAGGACTGCTTTCCATCTCCAGGAATAATTGCTGAGAGGTTTCCTTGGAAATGCCTGAAACCACATGACCAAATGATTACAACAGCTATTTCAGCACAGAGTGCAGGGTAGGAAACTGTCCAGCTCAGGAGCCAATAAATACGGGGAGGGAGACAGGGCCCAGGAGGTCAGTCCCACCTAATTCCTCTCTGAGCAGAGTCCACCATAAAGTTCAGGTACCTCAATACATTTAAGGAAGACTAAAGGATGCAGAGATTCCCAGTTCTCTGCAAGTACCTAAACACCTGGACTAGAAAAACATTTTCAGTGATGTTAATGTTTATTTGTATTGCTAAGCCCCTCCTTGGTTGTGAATGGTTTATCCCAGGAAATCTATGTCATCAGAAAAGACCCTCTAGACATAAAATCCTCTCCTTGGTTCATTCTCATTCTGCACAGAAATGTCCTGGTGATGAGTCAGGCAGCCACCCTTGGCTCAGTGCAGTGTTCCAAGTCTCTCTCCCCCTCACCCCCAACCAGCCATTTCATGGCATTTCAGCTGCCTTTTCAAGGCATTTCAGCTGCCTTTTCATGGCATTTGCTTCCTCCAGTCCAGGTTCTGAATTGTCCATCCAGGTGTACAAGAATCCCACTGTCCTCACATGTGTTCTTCTCACTGAAGGTATGCCAGTCTCAAAAGCTTCTCTTTGCCACACAGCCCAGCTTGTCTGAAGTGTGGTGATTAGCACATCTCTGCTTGCCTGGCTCTCTTTTGGGCTAAAATAGTAGCCAAGCTGATGAACTAGAGAAGGCAGTGATGTGTGGGGAGGGGGTGTGGAGGGCCTGTGAATAAAACCAGGTAGGTGTGCAGCCAGCTGGGGATGCACCTTGCTGTGTGGAGATGGAATGCTGTGCAGCTCCTATGGCACTAATGTGGGAAGGGAGGTTTCATTCTAGTGCCCAGCTTTGTGAGCTCCAGTGACAGCTGCGGGACAAGGAGGTGATTTACAAAAAGGCCGAGTTAATTTTATGTGTTTCTAATCTTTTCCCTTTCTCTTGTGCCTCTCCTAAATCTCCACTGCTTCAAAAGCTCGTTCTGGGTGAGACCCTTGTAAAAGCCCAGAAGGCATCAAGCCTGGGAGGCAGTCAAGACAATGAGTGTCACAAACTCTTTCTTAAGGCCTCACTGTATATATATGCAAACATCTGCGTCCTGCATTTGAAGGGTCTGTGAATGATACTGCTAAATAGAACTATCACGTGGTAATTCTTTAAAAGAGATTAAAAGAGGCAATTTTCCTCTTTGCTGTTGCTGTTACCTAATAGTCAGGGCCTCGCTCCTCAGTGGGTCACAGGAGGGGTCTCTGCTGGGTTGCCCTGCCTCGGGCCCATGGATCTGGAGCCAGGTACCACTGCCAGGCACGTGATTTCTCCCCAGTGTCCATCCTATCCAAGAGGCTGAAGGGCCTTAAGGCCAGCACTGCAGGTGACCTGGTCAGGCATCCTGTGTCTCAGGACTCCTGTCCCCTACTGTGCAGAGGATCTTTTCCTCACTGTCTTCTCATCCTTTCCTATCACGTTCTGGTTGGCTCAGCTCTACGAAATTGGAGATGTATGGATCTGTCTTGCTTTTCCCAGAAAGTCTCTGCACTGCTTTAGAGAGAGCTATCAAGCATGTCCAGTGACTGTCACTCTCCCTTGTCTGCCGGAGCCTCTGGACCCATCTAATTAAGATGCTGTGCTTTGCTCTTGGTGTGTGTGCACACAGAGCACTCAACACAAAAGAAATCTGTCTCCCCTTCACTGCCTCTCTCCTGTTTGGACAAAATGAAAATCAAACTCTGCAGTATAAACATGAGGGTTACAAAAATGTTTCTGGCTTCTTTGGATGTTGTTACTATGGAACATATAGACCAATAACAGAATTATGATTTAAACACTCTCCCCACCATGAATCTGCTATTGCACAGTTTTTAATAAAATAATTTGCAGCCGCTCCCAATCAGTTGTGTCAGCAGATTTAGTTCATCTTTGAGGCCCAGCAGGGATGACAGTCTATTTGTTATTAGAGTAATAAATAAACAAGGAACTTGTCAGAGGCAAAACTGCTATGTGTGCCTTTGTAAGATAAATGCTGCCTTTGAATAGGCAAATATTTACAGTTTTACAGACCAAAATTGTCATCCTAGCTGAAGGCCTTGTACTGTGAAATAAAAGAAAAAAAAGATTATGATTTCTCGATGTTTCCAGTGAAGGCAAAGATAGCTCTATCTAATGAAAATGGATCAATAGATTTCATGATAATGAGCAGGCCATTTTGGTAAAGCTATTGCCCTGTAGCCCTGTATCTTTCTACAGAGAAATTTATGTTGGGTATTCATGTCAGCATGCTATTGGTATAGCAAATGTAAACATTTTTTAACATCACCTTCCATTTCATGTTCCTGAGACTGCACTACATATGTTTTCTGTGGCTTTTTGCAGGAGGTTTTCTGAAACGCTTTAGAGGAATTAGGAGAAAGGATTTACTGAAAATCAATGTGATTCCTGATTCGAGTGCTGTAGAGCCTTTGAAAATCTTCAGAGGGGAATGCAGGAGGCTGGTTTGTTTATTCCAGCCTAGCCTATATGAAGTTGAATGTTTGGGGAATTACTGTATTCTATACAGAACTGGAAAGAAATGTTAAGTTTAAAGTTTATTATACAGCAAGTGATCTTCTATATGACTATTCTTCCGTGGTGGTAAACCAGTCACTGCATCAACAGACAGAAAGAAATACAGAGTTGAGGGGTCAAAATAAGATTGGCAAGGCTCTTAAGAATGAAAAGATGTGAAGCGTGAAAGCAAAAGGATGCCAGCTGTTATCAACTTTTAGGAGTTAAAGTTCCTGCATTTCATTAAAAATCAGGCAGGAAATAAAAGATTCATCAAAGTGAAGTGAAAATTCTGCCTCTCCTAAAAGAATTCCCAAGGGTTCTCAGAAACTCCCAAGGTGAGTTAACGCCTCTCAGACCAGGCATTATTGTACATTTAATTCAGTTTTAGACAGAACACGTTATGTACAGGCTGCTCCTTGTGGTGTTCAGATCCATCTCTGTGTTTATTTGCTTCAGTAAAATACATCAACCATGGGTAGACACAGTGAAATTTGGACAGTTCCGATATGAAATGTAGGCACAACTTCCAATTCCTTGATACAAATGCATAGTTTTGTTGGAAGCAGGAGTCTAAATGAAAAATGGCATTGCTAGTCATGAATGGTGCTGCTCTTTTGGGGTGATGTGTGTTAGACAGGAGATGCTGAGGAATGAAGTGATCCCAGTGTTACCTATCCTTGTGCTTTGATATAAAGAACCTCTAACTCTAGCCAGCAAGTTTCTTTAGAAAATTATGATTTTCTTAACTTATGCTACCTCTTAGGATTTTCATGCTACAATTATATATTTAAAAAGGTGTTCAGAGGGAAGTCACAGCTGGGGGTTGACTTTAAGTTACTTTGTGAACTGCATCAAATCTCATTTAGGAGCAGGTGAGGCTTACTGAGGACTCCCTCAGAGTTTCTCTTCAGGCAAAACTTTGATTCCTGTCTTGTGCTGTTACAGTGTGAGGACAGCCTCCATGCAAGTCCAGGGCTAATCTCACTTGCCTTAATTTGTCAGTGTGACTATCACATTTACCTTGTTTATAAGCATGTAACTGAAATAGAAATTGTTCCTTTTGCATTTCACAGGAACTAAAATGCAGAACTTACTGCTATTACTTTAGTAGTATTTTTATAAGCTGGATCCATCTTTTTGTGCTGTCATTATAGCAGAGTTTATTATGATCTGCAAGCTAAATAGCCTGAGCAGCCATAAGAAGCAAATTAAAAACCCCAGAGCGGTATGATTTCATTCTTCTTCACTGTGATCTAACTGTAATGTTACGCTTGCTTTTTTTTAAGGAGAAATAAAATTTGCTCTTCTGTCACCTTGTTTCCCTTTTAGGAGACTACCTCATTGCCCAATTCACCAAAAATAATTTCCTAAGCCCATTCTTTGTGCTGTATCCTGATGTACACACAATTTGCTGAGATCATTTTTCTGACTGTCATCCAGCAAGCCACACTACAACTGTGCTTGTGCCCCACATGGGACACAGAGAAGCAAGATTAACCACCATCTAATTTCTACTTTTGTCATAAATGTTGCCTATAACACATGGCAGACAAAGTGTGCTCTCTGAGGAGTTTGACACAGCCACTGTCTGGCAGTCTGGGTGGTAGAGAATATATTATTTATCATACTCAATGGGATGAGGCGGGCACTGAAGCTACTTATTGGAGCAGCTGTGAACCCCCAATCTCCTTAATTTTCAAAACAGGTAATTAACTGGAAAGTCATTTATAATAACTACTGACATCTCCAGAAACCACAGAATGGGTTGTTAACTTTGCAGCTTTATTGTACTGATATTTTTGTTGACAGTTCTGTACTGAAGTCTGTCAGGAAATCGCATATTCTTTATACTGAAGGAGAAATATATCTGAACATTTCTGACATGTCAGTATTAGCCTTGGACTCACCAGAAGAAATAGTTGGAAGCTGGGTGATTTGGAGGACAGAGCAGGGGGATGTTCTCTACTGTGCTTATTTTTTAACCACTGTGTGGACAAACTACCAGAATCTAAGCAACTAGCATTTCATGTAGTAAGAATTTTTCCACGTGCTCTATTCTGCTGCTGAATTGAATTCTAAAATAAAAATACGCATTTGTGTAAAGGATGACATGCTGGGAAGGGCAGAGGACCAGCAGGCATAAGGCTGCTGCAGACAAAAATCTGCTCTGCTTCGCTCCAGCTTAAGTAGAGGGCCAAGGTCCAGGACACTGAAGAATGAATTGGTTCTAACAGGGCTGTCATTCCAGATAAGCAATCAGATATTTAAAGTGGTAATGTGAAGAGTCATCTTATGAGTCTGTGTATCAAAACTGACTGGTAAATGGAGTCAGTTGTGGCATCCAGGTGCAGAGATAAGGGTCTGGCAAATGCATTAGACAGATGAGAGGCATCAGATCGGTGTCCTTACTTTATACTCTGCTTGACTGTGATAAAAAACTTCCATCTTCAGATGACTATCAGGGAGACTTGGGCTGAATTTTCTGCTCTTCTCGGGAAGGTTGCTCAGGGTGAAAGACATCTGATTTAAGCAAATGTTTCTACTGAGTATTTCTGAGATGGGAGGTGTCTTTATTATACAGTTTGATCCCTGTGAACAGGAAGCAGAATTCAGCAGACACCTGGTCTTTGCTAACAGAATATAATTTGTCAAAATATACTAGATATTAAGAAAGGAACTCCTGAATATGTGGCAGTAAGCAGCAATGTAGGCTATCTATCAGGAGATGTTTTTCTTCTAAACTTGGCAGCACTCTTCTGGAGTTTGGGTTTGTCTTAGAAAACTACTGTCTGTGGCTGTTAGAAAATGAGAAGTTCTCTGTAACCTCACAAACCACAGATTTCTGACACCTCTAGTAATAACAGCAGCTTGTTTGTAAGAGTGATAACAGAAGCTGGGATTGTGCAGAAATTTAAAAGCCACTCAGCAATGTGTAATTCTGCATCCAGTGAGATGTGTCCTGGGAACAGGGTTAGGCAAAAGGGAAGTACTTGGAAAAATGCATCCCTTTGCAAAGGTTGTGCGTATGGAGCATGCGTGTTGAGGTGGTCTTTTGTGAGCAGTATTCTCCAAATGCTGTTTTTGTGGTCTTATTTTAAAGATATTCAAAGCTGAAAAAGAGAAACTGAAATAATAAGTCAGGAAAAAGAAAATAAATACTTCCCATGAAAAATCTGTCTGTGAAGTTGAATCTTTGAGGCAGATTCTCCTGCTGACTTCCCACATTCTTAATAAAATAAATGCTGTTGCCCAGAATCTCTGACTCATTTTGTGAGGGCTGTGAACATAGAGTGGACAACAGAATTCAACTCTGAGACTTTATTTACTAAGTGAAATTTTGTTTCTGTGTTTCTAAGTTTGCCTAATCTAATTGGATTTTGTCTATTGTAGTGGGAAGCACATCTTCCTTCTTTGCTGAACATAAAATTATCTTTCATTGGTGATTTGGGTTTGTTTGTATCTATATAAGGTTTTTCTCTAAATGAGTTTGTTCTTTCTAAAGCAAATATCACTCTCATATTTTGGAGGTGCAGAAAATTTGTAATCTTGTTTCTTCATTTTCCTTATTATGTTGTGTTAATTTATGTATACATTAACATGTATTTGCATGATTTATTCATTTAAAGCTGTACATGTTTATTTGAAAAGGAACTCAAAGAACTTTATCACAAAAATGCTAAATTCAACACCATTCACAGAGTGTGTGTTTTTGGACTTTAGCCACAAGAGTAAAACATGGGTCTATCATTTCATTTGATTAAAAAACTTTCTGAAGAGGGATTTTCTTTTATTTTATTTACTGAGGGTGAAATTCTGCAAGAAATATGAGGATTAAGGAGACAGTGTTGAGTTTGAAGGCCCTGCTGCATAAGACATTGCCTGGAGTATTTCTTCTGGTCCTTGTGTAAGTCTAGCAGATTTAGGGGAGGCAACAGTAGATTAGGGCAGACCTAATGACTGTAAAGTGTAAGGAAGCATTAACTGTTGTGAAACAGAATTCACAAAATCCATCTGCAGCAAACCAGGAAAATAGGTTTATTCTCTAAAAAAATGGATAAAAAATGAAAATATTTTCATTAAATTAGAACCTAACATTAGTTAATGTTCAAAACCCTGAAGTTCCTTTCCATTACCTGTAACAATGAAATCAATTTCATGGAAAAAAAGTAAACTTTCAGGAAATTGTCAGATGGTGCTGGTCCTTCTTCAACCTTGAGCATGTTAGACCAGTGCTAAGTCAAAGTAAAGAATGAATTCTTTCTGGGATCACTCCTTGGATCCAGTCTCCACTGCACATCAGAGCTCTGACCGTGGCTTGGCAATCAAGAAATCTTCAAGATGTAGTATTTACTACCATCAAGAGAGAAAGCAGTCCTGGGGTATCAAATTTGCCACCTTGTCACAGGAACAGAACAATGTAAGCAACTTGTATTTGTAACATAAAAAAGGTACCATGTCCATTGCAGTATAACACAGCTCTGCCTTGGATTTTCTGTAGTGAATATTGATATTCTCTAAGTTAAAATCAAAGTCAGCAAGACAATGGTGCATCTTTATTGATATTTTTTTAAAAATAAGATTCCCATTGCTATAAAGGTTGGGCCTTTTCCATTCTTTTTTTGCCAAAAAAGATTAAATTACCACTTCAGCCTCTTTTTTCAAATAGTAGAAAAAGAAACTAAACTAAAAAAAAAATATGTAGAGAAGCTGAGTGGAAAATTGAAAAATCTGTAGCAGTTCATGGTGCTGTGTAAAATAATTGGCATTAATTGCCATTTGGAGCAGGAAATAAATGATTTTCAGTTGATATTACATAGAAAATAACTTAATGGCAGTTGCTATTAAATGGGTAAAATTGTAAAAAAGTAGTCAATGAAAAATATTGAGCATGGAAAATTTTTCTATTAGGAAAATTTTTCATTAAATGCCTTGGTATTCAGCATATGGACCATTTATCCACAGTCATCTCCCATTTTCTGATAGGTCATCTCAACCTGATTGAAGAGCGCTGTTAGAGCACTCCTGCACTTTAGAATTGGATTAACGTGCTCTGGCTGAGACAGAGTCCCTCAGGCACTCAGTTAATTGCAGTCAGGGCCCTCTCTCCAGCCTCACCCACTGTCCACGCTGGAAATCCCTGGGCTTTATCCTGGAGCCTGCCTCGGCTCCGGCTCCAGGACTCGCTGCAGGGGTGGGAGCAGCCTGACCTTGTTTGCTGTGGGGCTGTGGGACTGGGGTCACCCTTTGTCACCAGAGTGGGGCCCTGAGGCTCAGGGCTCGACTGAGCTGCTGGTTTTCTGGCACAGCTCTCCAGCTCCTCCTCCTCAGCAGCTTCTGGCTCGGCTCCCTCAGGAAAGGAGATGCTCAGAGCTTTCACCCGGTGCCCAGGGGGCCTCTCCGTGCTGTTGCACCTGCCAGTGGGGGCGAAGCCCACTGAGGCTAGCCAGGACTTTTTATCCAAAAATGCCCTCTTGTTTCAGTTTTGAGATTCTTGGCTTGTAATTGTTCTGAGATACCATAATTATTATTCACTGCAAAGTTAATACAGGCCTTGCTGGAAGGAAAGAGCATCTAACTTCTTTATGTTTTTCTCTCCAAGCCACAGTGCTTCTCTGACCATCCATTATTCTAGGTAAGCATTAGAAGAGAGGCTTTCAAATCCCTGGATTTGCAGAAGACAGAAGAGCCAGACAGGATCAGCTGCGTGGGGTTGTCAACTTCAGAGGTATTTCTTTGTACAGTCCTTACCACAACTTCTGAGATAGGGTGGGCAAGACGTGTAGACAGTGATGATCAGACTGATTTCAGATAGTGCAGCTACAAAGGTTACCCCAACAGCTAAAGGGCTGCAGTGCAGAATGATGTTTCTCATGTCCTTTGCCTTGAGAGAGAGCAACCTGCTCCTGTAAATAGAAGCTGCTTCGTTTTTCAAATGGTTGAAGATCCCATCCTTTTCAAATTCAGTTTTCTCTGCTTTACCTTGAGGTCAGGATTCAGTCCTGAACAATTTTGAAGAGGAAAAGAGTGTTTTTTGCTCAAGCAATCCAATTTTAAGCTGCTCAGTCTGCAGTTCTTTTCACACATACCCACTCTTCACATGCTCTTGATGATCTGCAAATAAACAAACAAAAAAAATCAACAGCCACCAGTTGTGAGTTGGCCAGCCCACTCTGTTGGATTGCACTGGAATTGTGTAGGCACAGGGATATTAAAAGAACTGTGTTGAAAAGGTTTTGTGTGTAAGGCTGAACCTCGTACAGAAAACGTATGTGATTGTTATTGCACAGAACTGGATTACACAATTAGCTGAGACAGAAATAACAGTGCCTTTTAAAAAATCGCTTCAGTTTTATTTACTTTATTCTATGAATCAGAGAGATCCAAGGCCAAATAATGAAAATAGGAGAGAAATATCCGAATCCTATGATGAGCACTAGACAGCTCAAATTTCTGTTACCAGACAGAACTCCTTACTGGCTCAGAGGCAAAACAAACCTGTAACCTGGAGGTTTAAAATTCAAGGAACAAATTGGAGGCCAGATCTCAGCTCCTGCTGTGATCTTGGCTTACTCGTATTGCTTTTGGAAATCTTGAGTTCTTCTTACAGCGTTGTGGCACAAGGCTTCAGCAAAAATTCCAGCACAGATGTTGATGTGTAGAGGTGAATTCAGATTATATTTGGACTGGGATCAGAATTCAAACTTTGTGGGGCTGGAGTGTGTAAGGGTCCTATGTTGCGGGTTTGGCCTTCTTTGCTTATGAAACTCACATTTTTGGATGCATATATTTGTAACTTTCCTGGATAGGCATCCAAATCAACGTGTACATGAATGATGTACAAAACATGAAAGGCAGCTTTTCTAAAGAGCTCCACAGCCACATTTTGAATGGTGTTGGTTTCAGTAGCTGCCTAACCAGAATTACAGAAGTGCCTGGCCACTCTCTTTGGACTGATTTCCACTGAGCTTTTGAAATTTCATTAAGTGTTGGCTGACTTGTTCAGGTTGCTAGAGGACTTCATAAACAGGCCCTGACTTGAGCTGGGAGGGCGAGTTTCACCCATCTGTATTGGGCATAAATTTGTGAGTCAGATCTTACTGCAAATCTTATGCGTGGGATTTCCTGGGGGAGATCTCTGCACAGTGTTTGTAGCAACTCTGGAACTGCTTCACTGCAAGTGAGGGAGAACCTGGAAACAGCACAGTTTAGTGAATGAGTCTCTACTGTGTGGGTCACATACAGGCTTGGGGCAAGGTTAACCTTGGAATTGCTGGTGCAGATTCTGATGAGGAGCAGTGTGGAGTGCGTGTGTATCTCTTCAGGAGAGTGATGGTATCAATAATCTGATAGAAAGTCCCTCAAGAAGGCTGGTGCTTGCTGCACCTTGAGCAGGGCAGAAATTCTGAGAAATAAATCCTGTGATCTTTCTGCATTCCAGCTGCTCCTTTCAAGTATATGGTGGAAGGCTGGGCAGTTTCTGGTTTTACTGGGGGCCATTCACCTGTCCTTGGGAGCTGTTGCTGATTAATTTGAATGTGGCTAACATTGCTGGCAGACTGTGCTTTCTTTTCTTTTCCATTTCATTTTCTCTGCATTTTCATGGGGTGCAGTATCACTGTAATTCACATATGACTGTTAGTTTGAATGGTGTTATTGTTGCAAAAAAAGTTTAAGAGGAGCCTGAGGGTGTAGAATATTATTGAAATGAAAGTTTTTTTGAAACTCATATTTCAGAGCTCATTAACTTACACAGTTCTGTGGGGGGTAGGGATCAGTAAATGAACAGTGATTATCTATAATCTCCATGCTGGTGTCTGCCTTAGCTTCCTGTCTAGCTCTGGATCTAGACAGAAAACCATTTATATATTTGTTCAAACGGTACAGAGAGAGAATTAATCTTTGGAACTCATTGTTTAACACTGGACAAAAATACAAGGTCAAAAGATGACTGCACGTGTAATCTTTGACTTGAACTCAAAATCAAGTCAGAGTGAGAACCAAGAGTGTCAAAACTCATGAGCTGGACTCCATGGGGAACCAGCAAAATCAATTTTCAGTTCAGAATTCGTCTTTCTTTGGTGGTTAGTTTCGTTCCACATCTGTTTAAAGAACCCTTAAAATCTGGGTTTTTTTTTTTCTTGTAGATACATACATTTTTTTCTCTCTTTTTATAGAAGAACTTTAATAATTTTTACTGAAGTTTTCCAACCTTAGAAAACAGCAGCTCTAAAGAATAAAGTTTGAGAAAATTGGGTAGATGAAAAATAGCAAATTTTTCTGCTCTTGTTCTAGGAGCTGCTCAGTTTAGCCCTAACTCATGGTGGACACAGTACAAGAACCTGTTCAATATCCTACGAAGACACTGAAGAATACCTAGAAAGAGTAGGCTGTGGCTCTCAGGACCATGAGCAGTATCCCAAGTGATCTGTGACTTTTCTTCAGCTCTGACATATGGAAAAGGCTGCCTTAGAAAGTGCTCCTGATTGTAAACTTCATTTTGTAATTTATTAGATAATAACCTCCCCTACAACTCACTGCATTTATATTATTCTCCTTTTCCTGCAATTTTGGTTCCAGCATTCCAAAAGCTATCAACTGATTTGGCCCTGTGGCTCTGCCACTCTGGGCTCTCCTCTGCTATGCCTCACCTCTCTTGCTATTCTGTTTTCCCATAAGGCTTTTCCCTCCGCTGCTGTTCTGCTTCCTTAACCCAGAATCTCTTCCTCTGATGTTTTGCTCTCCTTGCTCCCTTGGAATTCATCATCTTCTTGTCCTACAGGACCTCTGCTCCCGTTATTTTACCCTGAAGATTTCCTTGTCCCCACTCCAACTCCTGGCAGGATTAGGAAGCACTGTCTGCAAGAGTGACTTCCATCTGCAACTTTCAGCACTGTATGCCCAAGGCAGGATGGAAAGGATTGGTTTTTATTTTAAAACACTATTTGGGAGTAATAAGAATTCCTAATTAAGTTTTTCAAATAAAAAAAAATAAGAGTTGTTACAGGGATAACCCTAGGGTTTCATTATTTTTCTTTTTTTTTTAGCATACAATTTTTCACAGTGAAGATATTAGGTCCATTTGCACTTCACATTCCCACTTCATGACTCTCAGAATATGCAATTCCATCCAGTCCTACAGGCATCTTCAGTGCCCAGCACTCATCACTCACGCTGCTTGTTGTTGCACAAGCCACTGCCAGGGGTAGGAAAGGACAAAGCAAGACTGACTTCAGAGATGGGGCTGGAATTAATTTTTTATCTGACATCCCAATGGCAATGCTAATACGGGCTATTTCTGTGGATTTCTTGTGGAATTGGGGTAATTCATTGAAAACTTTGGAGGGAGCAAGTGCTGACAGAATTTGCTTTCTTGAAAGCACTGATGGTAGCAGCACTACTGTACATACAAGTGGCACTCATCGTACTGGTAACTATGTCTGTCCTCTAACAACAGCAAACTGAACTAGTCCCTTTCTTTTTCTTCTTGACCTTTTGACCACTCCAGGTTTTCTGGATTTTTTTTTCCTTCCCTTTTCTCATTTTCTTTCCCCTGCTGCTGGAAATCTAACAAGAAAATTTCCTTTCTCCAGATTTGCAGCCAACTGTAGCTCTTTCGATTGCTTTTACTCAGGGCTATCACAACTCTTCACTTTGAATTTTTATTAAAAAAGCTTAAAGTGGGATGGGGAGTTTATACTCCTGATCTAACTTTTAAAAATAAAACAGTTACAGTTCAAAGCCAGGACAGCTGCTGGTAGCTGCCATTCAGAATGCTGGCTGTCAGTCTGATTTTTAAAATGACTTCTTCCCTCTTCCCCTCCCACTGTAATAGCTTCACATTGCACATTGAACCTCAAAGCTGTGATGTCAGCCGGGGGCTGTATGTATAGCAACTGCCGACTTAAACATTACCAGGCTTTTAAAACAGAAAAAAATTGAAAAATAAGTTCCTTCTTACTTCTCTGCCAGTGAGACAGCAACACCAGGGCTAAAAAAGACCTGCCTGTTGTCAAATCAATGCCAAGGATGTGAAAATAGGGCCTCCTGGGTTTTTTTGTTTCTTTGCCTTTTGTTTGTTTGTTTTGCTCTAGTTTCTGGTGTGCTTAAAACCAATATAATAAATTCAGATCCAGTCTGAGTCAAGTGTTGGAGCTGGTGCCAGCTCACAAATTGCTGTAGCATGGGCACTCAGATCTGGGGCTGGGAAGGCAAAAACCTCTCCAGCCCTTGTGTACTATTTGCATGCTTCTGCACATACATATCAAGGGCCAAAAATTGCCAAAGGTTACAAACTCCAGGCTTGCTCTCTTACTGGTGGGCTTAGCAGTGCTATAGTAGTTTGAATAATCTCTTTGATATATAGTTTACTTAATAGATTTGGTCAGGAATGCAAGCCTCAGATCAGGCTCAGTTTTCCTCAGACATGATGATTGAGGATGACAGTGATTAAAAGTAATCGTGGAAGTTTGCTCTGAAGTTTTGGTCTGTAGCAGCCTGCAATGCTCATGACCTTGGGTAGCCCTGAAACTTCCATCTTCACAGGGTCAGCCCTTGCCTAGAGGTAATGGCACTGCTCTCCTTGCACATGCAGTGATAAATGAGCAGGACTTTGGTGATATTTAGCCAAGTTTCCCACCCACATTCTTGAAGGACAAAGAGAGTCGCCTTCCTCTGAGATAGTCATAG
The DNA here is from genome assembly GCA_013400175.1 of Phainopepla nitens. Classification (NCBI taxonomy): domain Eukaryota; kingdom Metazoa; phylum Chordata; class Aves; order Passeriformes; family Bombycillidae; genus Phainopepla; species Phainopepla nitens. Next base: position 1,819,992 of record VXBQ01028278.1, on the reverse strand, counting down.
GATGGTTTGGGTTGGAAGGGACCTTAAAGATCATCTAGTAATGAAAGAAATAATATTTTTTGTTTGTTCTGTGAGTCTCTGACTGTAGCTGCTGCAATTATAACACCAAATATTCTCCTTTTGGAGAACTATTAACATTGGCAATGACATCAAGAACCAATTCATCAGGAGCCACAATGTCAACTTGAGCTTGGTAGTGCAAAACAAACAGAAAACTGAGATGCTGTTTTGGGAGAGGAAAGAAGGGCTGTGGGGAAGGCCTTACATTATGGGCACCTATTTCTTTTAACAATAACATTTAATAGCCTTTAAAGGAGCATTTGCCCCATTCTCCTGAGTAATTTCTTGGCAGGGAGTAAAGTGAACGGAAGAAAGTTTTTTTTTCTAAGGGCTTTTATGTGATACTAAATAAATCTAGCGGTCTTCTGAACAACAAACCCCTCCCCTGTGCTGCCCAGACTGTCTCTTACCACCGGCCCTGGGGTGGCCTGATGGTGTCTGACTGGTAAGTGCTGAAAGCATTACCAAGCCACACTGAGGGCTGAGCTCTCTGGCGGATGCCAGATGGAACCAGCATCAAGTAATTATTATTATTATTTATTAATTATCCACCTCACTAATGTGCAGAGCAATTTAACGCTGTTAAAAGGCACATTACAAGTGGAAAACAGGAGGCCTTGTCTTGAAGACTGTGTCTATTCTCCAGGGATAGACACTTCCTTCTAAAGAGAGAAGCTTTTTCCAAGTCAAGGCAGAAAGCGATGGACTCCTGGTCACCTCAAGAGTGTCTCTTTGGGTCCCCCCTCTTTCTACATTTACCTTACAAGGTCACTTGTCACTGACTTTACAGCCCTGCTGTCACTTGTCACATGGTGCAGGGATAGTTTGCTGAGTTTGCCCTGCTCTTTTTTAAATCATGTCCCACATGTACAAGGGTCTCTCACTTGCATTTCTCCCTGGATTCCCTTGGTGCCCTCAGGGGAGCAGGCAGAATTTCTCCCTGAATATGGAATCTGGTTCTACAGCTGAAAGGAGGTGGTAAACGCTGGAGCTGCAGATCAACATTGTGCATATGGACCTGATTTTTAGGATCAAGTCCAAGGAAAGAAGAAATATAAACAGCTGTTCACAGAGTGGCTGAGAGGTGACATAAAGAGAAAAGGCCTTTTCTGGCAACCAAAGGTAGCATCATCTCAAAGGGGTCAAGGGCTAAGATATAGGTCCTTTTTTCTTCCTTTGTCATGTTGTGGCTTGTGTAGCTGTATAATCTGGGATTTCTTATAGTGTGAGGCTTAATATTGTTTGCCTCCAATGTCGGCTTTCCCTGCAAGCTAGAAGCGTTCATGTGAGCAGAGAATAAGAAATGGTTGTAGGGAGAGCTGGGATGAGGAACAAGCCATGCTGGGAATTGGAAGAAATCAGATCAGAGAAACAAGCGACAGTAGAAATGTGGAACCTCTCCTGACCCCTTCTCGCACATTTTTTTCCTGAAAATTTCCACTCTGATGTTTATTCCCCCTGCCCCCACTCAGGTCCTTGCGTGGGCAGGAGTGCAGGTGCTGAGGGATTTGCAAGGATCTCTGAGTGTCTGGTTTGTAGCAGAAAAGCCAATACTGAGGTTTGAGGAGCTGTTAGCTGCAGCTTTGGGAAACAGGAGGAAGGAGTCAGAAACAAAGAAGTAAATCTACTTGTCTGCTCAACATCAGTCTTGGTGAGACAGAGGGCCTTTTACTAGAGCCGGGGTTCCCTCACCCAACTGAGACTGACCCTGGTTTAGCTCCTGAGGTAGTGGGCAATTCTTACTACTTTGGCCTAAGCCCTTAGCTTGTCTGAGGGAAATTTTTGATTGAGTTTGAAAAATAAACAACAGTACCTAATACTATATTCAGCCTGTGAACTGGACTGAATATTGTGCTGACGATCCAGTTCTTGACATTTGCATGCCAAGGAGCTATGTAGTGCAATGTGATATATATTATTCATGCTCTCATGTACCTCATTTTCACTCTGTGTGACAGCACTTCTAGGATCAAGGTTCAGCACACTTCAGTGGACCTGGAGGCTTTATGGTTCTGATGCCTGGAAGCAAAACAAAAAAAGAAACATTTGGGATGTGAGGTGTCTTTTGCCCAATGGATTTTCTTTGGATCATGCCAGTTAACCAGGTCTTTGGTCAGCACGCAAATAGGCACTATCTTGGGATCAAGCATGCACCTTAATTAAAAGGATGCAATTAATGCAGACTAATTTAAGATTCAATTTAAAAAGACCTTAGTTAAAGCAATGTGGATAGCTGTGTAGACACTTTGATCTTTCTAAACTAGAGTTTTTTAGCTGAGTTTAAGACATTTAGGCCAACGTAAAACAAGATGCTCACTAATTAGTAACAGGGGCTTAGCTCATCCTGGGTAAACTGCTTTAAGTACATCAGAATAAGCTTGTGGGCAGATAAGGACTAAATAGGTCAGAGACAACTGGTGTTGACTTAATAGATTTGCATTTCCCTCTGAGTTAGTTTAGAGCTGATGCCCTCACACTGTAGGGTGACTTTGCTGATAGTGCTGTTTTCCAGAGGAGCTATAAAGATGAGTTCCTGACCAACTATAAAACCCCTCTTTATATTTTCTCTTTATATTGAGGAATATATACTCTACTTTGAATATAATTTATGTTTGGGATGTCTAAATTTTAAACCAGTGAATCTGCCTCGTGCCTGTGGCTCTAATCCCAGGTGCTGATCAACAAGTGCACATGAACATCCTCATCCTCCTTAGGAGGAGAAATCTGCTGTAAGGGAGGACCTGTGCTAATTCCATTCTCCATGACAGTCCTCCTGTAGCAAATGATACCTCTTTATCCTGGCTGTGGGGCTGGCCCCACCCTCTGTAATTGCAGAAAATACCCAGGAGAGGCCTGGACTGACAGTCACTGGGAGCATTGCATGGTATTGATACCCATAAGCTGCAGATGTTTTTGTGGGGTAAGATCACAGTGGGTGACAGAGATTAAAATCACATGTTTTTTATTTTCTTTTTATATCAAGTTGGCATTTTACTGTTCTCTTTTAAGCAGACTCTGGAATGGCTGTTCCAGTGGTGAGATGGACCATGGTGTCACACTTCTGCCCAAATATCAGCTAATATGATAAGACTCCTCCAAAGCAATGGTATATCCTTATCCTCTTATGTACACAAGAAAATGGAGGTAGAGAGAATCTCTTAGTTATTTGTCTAAATCTGTACATTAAGCATTTGTCAGCCACGGGTGTAAACTTGGATCTGCCAGAGCAGGAGACCATGACATGCCTCAGACCATTTTACTTTGGTTGAAAAGGTTATTTGACATTTGCATTCAGCTTGCAAAATGCTTTGGTTCCTGGCAGACATTAAGCAGTATGTAAAACATTGGGCTGAGATGTAAACAAGAGATATTAAAACTATACACCCAGGGCCAAAATGGGCTAACCTGTGTGGGCAAAATTAGATGCTGCAAGCAATAAAAACAAACCCTTGGTTTTTTGGAGACACTGACATTTTATATAAGAGGAGAGCATCCAGGTCTGTAGAGTTTAGACAGATTTTGGCTTAGTCCTTTCTGCCATTGTGATCCCTATGCTGTGATACTTTGTAGATGGCCATGAAGATGGAAAGCTGCACCCTGAGGTCATATTTAATTAAGAATAGTTACTTTTACTTAGCATAGTGACATGGGCAGCGTATCAAGGGAATTTCTAACTTTGCAAGATAGACAGAATTGATGACAAAAGCCTTTCCTGGAGCAAATTGTTTTGAGTGTATCCAAAGCTGTGCTTGCTTTGCCTGGGCTATTAACCAGAGGGTGGAAGCAGGTGAAGCAGGAAACACTGGGTGCAGCATGCAGAGTTCCAGGGGCACACTGGTCTGCCCACGCTGGGTTTGCTGGAGTTTTGGGCAGAAACTGAGGCAGCCACAAGATTTCACTCTGCTCAGAAGCAGCTGCCATCAGTATCACAGGGTCAAGGGACCAGTCCCAAGACATGGGCTCTGACAGATCCCTTTCCTGTTTGTCCCAGAGTTGTTCCCTGAGGGTCCTTGACATCTCCCATGGGGTACTTCAGTAGTGGGGCACCTGCTTGGCATTTGGTTAATGGGGTGCCTTTGTGCAGAAGGCAGCATTTCTGTAGGTCACTTTGTTTTGATGATGATTTACCAAAGAGACACTGCTGGGTATTTGTCCTTGTTATGAATTTTCAGTCCTACCAAGGTCTGAAGTGGGGTTAGGGGTTGCTTGTGTCTGATCCTGATGAACCACTGAGATGTAACTTTTAATTGCAATGTAACTCTTCATTTTCTCCTGTTTATGTCTATTACAATACATTTTTTGTACGCAAGATTTAAGTTCTCTGCAAGTCCTGCATCTTTGTCATGCTTAGGAAGAAAGGATCCATATTTATGAATAAAGATTATGGGATGTAAAATAATAATAGTGAAAAACCACAACAGTAAAAATTCTTGTGAGAGCCTGGGCCATGCTGGGAGCCTTGTCATAGGATGCAATTGAAATTAAGTTGGTTTATTTTTTGGCCTTTTTAAAGGAATACTGGAGCATTTCTAGAGATAAAGAAAAAAAACCATGTCAATGAGGGGTTAAAAATATTGACTTTTGGTTCCTATAATAGGAAGACTTTCCTTAGTTCTGCAGGCAGGCTCGTATCAACTTTGAATTCAATTTAGGGATTGAATTTAACATGCATAACCCACTGGGTTTGAAACTATAAAGGGACTTAAAAATGTACAACAGATAGGACCTTAGAAGTCTAAAGGATCCTTCACAAGATGAAAAGTATTTTATGTTGTTTGAGATACAGTAGTCTCTGAATTACACTTCAAAAAGCTTAACACATCCTTAAAATACATTCACAAGGGAAGATAATAATGTACAGTTTTAAATTTAGGCAGTGCATGTTCACCAATAAAGTTTCATCATCTTGAATAATTTAAGCCAGTGTGGATATTATCATTGAACTTACAGAGAAAACTGAAAAATGTGGAGACCCCTGCTTAGTGGTGATGACTGTGTAATGCTGTGAATAGTTGTAAATTCTTTGGGGAATCCACTGGTGCATTCTTCTTGTATATTTATAACAAAACTCTGGTATTAAAGTTTCATTTTCTTCTGTTTTAAACCTCAAGCTAAAAAAGGAGTATGAAAGCCATTGAGGAATACAGAAGTATTACTAATGTTTCAGAAAATGGAATTATTAACCATAACATAATAATGCTCAAGGCCTGCTAGATGTTGCCTACTGATCAGCCCGCCTTGAAATTATGTTTATTTGCTTAAGTGAGTTTTTGGTTTATATTCTGTGAAAACATTTTTTTTTCCCCTATGCATGAACCCAAAATTGCTTAGTCTGTGTCCTTTTCCCTTGGATGTGATACCATAGCAGCAGCAGCAGCAGCAGCACACGCAGTTGCTAGCTAGGTAGCTTATTATTATGGTCACACTCCAGCACACAGCATACTTGTTGGAAGTTTCCAGAAATATTGCACTGCAGTCATTTTCCTTGCCGTTATGCTAATGGAATCAGGAAAATCAATTGTCCTTAAGGAACAGGGGAATGAGATGTGCTGTAAATGCCACAGGATGAGTGATTGGTTGATTGCAGGGATGGTGATTCAAACACGCCTCATCTCTACATTATCCTGATGAATTTTTATGGCCCTGCCTTTTTTTCTTCTATAGCTGTGGAGGAAGGTTTATGGCTTGCAGCTTTTTAGTTGATTGAATGCAGCTGGCATTGTTGCAGTGCAGAACAAATAGGTACTTTTTCTTTACAGCCTTAAAAGTAGATTGAAGAAATTGCACACCAACATTTTTGCAACAAAAGCATTCTTAAAAATGCAGATATTTTATGAAATTACTTTGCTCTCCTTCTCTACTGTCAGTAATCTTTCTATCAGAATAAAGGACAAAAATTGCTTGAGATTCTAGAGGAACATAGCTCCAATTTTTTATTCTTATCACAAAGAAAGCTAACTAAGGAGTTTCATTAGTATTCATTTTAGCCCAATGTAATTTTCTCCTTCCTAGTAACAAAAAAAAGAAAAAAATGTATGCCTGTAACACCACTGAACCAAAGAAGGTCATCCTAAGTATATCAGCATTTTCTGTAACTCTTTCAGATTGTATTCACAAGGTAGTAAAGATAACTGCTTCAGCTGAAATTATAATAGTTCTAGTTACAGAATATAGAACACTATAATATAAAGGGTCTTATTTGATTGAATAAAACAACACCCATGATCAGCTCTGAGTGCTGAGCTGCTGACAGCTAAAGCCAAACACATAAGAGCGTTCTACTTATATCCAATTAATTTGCTGATAATTTATTCTCCCACTATACAATTTCCACATTACAGACGATGTTGATGTGACGTAGGGAACCTGTTTTGGAGGGTATTTTTCAAGGATTGAAACTCGTCTTGTTTTTCCCCCTTGAATTAGCAACTCTTATGAGGGAGTAAAATTTGGGTTATAGTATTTCCTTACGGAGTTATGTTGTTGCACTATCTTGACATTTGGACTATTTTGCCATTAAATTTTGCATGTATTTAATATTTTCAAACCCAAGAGGTCTGTAACAGCTATGCACTGTGACATCTTACTGACACAGCCATGCCTGTGCATTTTGAGCTTGATTTATAAAAACTTCATCCTTCTTGGGCTACTCCTGAGCAGTGCCTTTCAGCCACAGGATTGCTTGGTGATAGTTACAGGAATCCATGAGAATTTAAGATGAACTCAAAAGGTTATTTCCCCCCTGCCTAGATCTGGCGATGATATCTATAGGTGGAAATGTGTGCTGTTGTTTTAAATACAGAAGGCCTGATTCACCACTGTGTTTAATCTCATATAATAAATTGCATCTGTGCCAAGCGGGTGCAAAATACCACTGCTGATGTGATTGGGGAATTGTGATTTGAGTGCATTTTACATTCAGTTTGCACAGGTGTTAATATCAGCATGACTGTAAGGAAATGAGGAAAACTAAAATTAAAAAAGTCCTTCTGTATGAAAAATTAAATCCAAACTCGTGATATTGTAAGGTTTTACTTTTACATGTACATCACTGAAAAGGTAAAGCGCCTCTAATATTTAGATCAAAATAATTTTAAACAAAGTATCAATGATCAAAAGAAGCACTTAGGTGTACCAGATTAGTACACAGCCTAGTGTAAATGTAGGCTTAAGTAGGACATATGTAACACACAGCCCTTGTCCTGTGAATTTAATCTACTGACAGCATTATAACGAGAAATAGAGGTGCCAGATCGCAGGGCTAACCTTAACAGAGGAAACAAAATATAATTTTTTTATCATTGTGATGATTCTGTTCACAGATGTCATGGATATTGATGACACTGTGCTTTAGTTTTTGCCGCCAGGTTACTGGAAGCATTTTTATTTTTATTCTTTTCATCCTGTTACCTCTGTTATCAACACTTCCCTACAAAATCTTCACTTGTGTTTTCTTCTCGTTTCAGATACGTACACAAGATAAAATTATAGTGAATTGCACATGCCCATTATTGGAAATATATACTTTCTGTGTCCACTGTCTGTCAGATAGATTTGCTGGAATTTAATTTTATATACATAATATTGTTCTTTCCAGTGTTCTGGTTTCACAATGAAGCAATTTTCTCAAAATAATTTATTGGTAATTCACTAATGTGAAATTGTAATGACCTTCTCAAGTTATTTGTTAGTGTTGATTCTTTTTTAATCTGAAATACGTAAGCATAGTTCTGTTACCACATTTATAGTTAAAATCACAGCAGTTATTAATCTTTCCTTCAGTCATAATGGCTTTGCTATGATCTGTGTCAGCCATGGGAAGCAGAAGAGCAGCAGCTGCGTCACGGGGGTTCACCAGGATAGATTCATGTTTTCCAAAACGTGTGTGGATTTCAAGATGGTTTACATTGATAACGCTTTAAGAATGGCTTATTATCATAGTTACACAGGCAGCAAGCCAGAGTCAGCCTTCCCTGGCTAATATGAATGGTCTTTCTTGTTTATGTTCTGGTCAACCATCTAAGGCGTGAAAGGAAGTAGAAAGAAACCATTTTGAATGTTAATGAATGAGAGGAGATCAGGGCTCATCAGATTACAAAGCCCACGCTCGTTCTGGTGGGCAGCAAGCAGGAGATGTTCGCACATCTGCCTAGGCAGTGGATAGATATCCCTGGTGGAAGTAAGAGGGCTCTTAACAGTCCTGTCTCCCGTGGATGTTTGCATTCTCAGTGCATTTATTTACATTAGGGTGCTTTGTGCTGTATTATGCCTGATTGAACCAAAGTCTCTTGGAGAGCAAAGTGCTTTTATTTTGACATTTTCACGTAGAAGTCAGCCATCACCCCTATAAGGAGAGTAAGCAAGATTTATGATGGGAATATTGATTTCCTTTATACTCTGGTATAAAATATATCTAAACACAAAAGATAAGCTAGATCTCTTTGTTTGCTCCTTCTTGCCATCTGATGTCAGGACTTGCTGGAAGTGCCTTGATATTTTAAATCATAGTGCAGCGAGGAAGGCAATTTGGGTCATCTGTACATCTTTATATGTGTAGTTAAAACCCTTAGAAGGTGAGAGCTTCAGCAAGACTGGACAGACCTGCCAGCCTGGGGGAAGGGGGAAATGCCTTCCATCAGCCCTGTGGTACCTGTGTCTACATCAGCTCTTTAGTCTGACTTAATGTGTTTTGTAGGCCAGGGCAGGCACCTCCAGAGATGGGAAAATTGTCTATGCTCCTCTGCTCCAGTTCAGTGATGGCCAGACTGGGGTTTTGAGGACATGTTTATGCCTCTCTGCTTCTGTGTCTGCCATGAGGAAGCTGGAGCAAGGATGGAGCTCCCAGTTGTTGTTACCAGCCCCGTGTCCTATCCAGTCCACTGGTCTGAACACAACATTTGGGCCTGATTTTCCAAAATCTTCCTGGACATGGTTCATATGCAGTGTTAGCCCTGGCCATGTTGAATCTGAGAGCTGTGGCTGGCTCCTGCTAATGTGGCTGACAAACATCTCCTTGCAACAAGAGCATGATCAGCCCAACAGCAAAAAAATTCCAGGATTTGAGTCCTGGTAATTTGGTTCCTTCACCCTTTGCGTCATTTATTATGAGTCTGATTTTTTTTTTCCAGGTAAGTTCACTGAGGTAGGAACAACATGGGCAAAAGTCAAATAACGATGTTAACAATACTGTGACTTTTTGCCATTTGCCAATTTGCAAAAACTTATTGAACGCATTGAAGATAGCTGGCATTAATAATGCACCAACCCCACATTTTCTCCTCCTGTCTTTGGATCTTTCCTTATGGCATATATTGCTTGACCTTAAAAAAAGAATGAGTAATCTTTCCCTGGAATAGAAAGTCTTTCTACTCTGAGTTTAAACTGAAAATAGAACCCAGCTCACAAACCAGAAATTCATTATTATATCAAACGTTTATGTATCACAGGGTGCTACGTGCCTTACTATTCCTTATTGGACACCACCAACAAAAGAGAGAAATGTCAGTTAACCTTGAAGTAAATTAATTTGGGAACCTAAGTACATCCTTTTGTGACTCTCCTCGGTTAACGTGTACTATGAATAGAAAAATAACAAAACCGTGAGGATCTGATTACTCTAAATAATCCCACTAGGGGGTGCAACAGAGTAAATTATTTCTTTCATGCAAATGTGTTAAACTTGCTGAGAATCAGAATTATTCCTTGTAACTGAGCCAGCTCCAAGAGTGACTGAAGCTCGAAATGTGAAGTATTGTCTGCCTGCTACTCCTCGGTCATCAAAGCTAAGGCATTAAGGCAATTCTTTTGGTAACTAGGCACTACTTGAAGTAGGGAGATTTATGCTGAATTGTTCACTTGAGAAGTCTGTGCTCTGTGTGACAGGGGGAAGACAGCATTATCCCTGTTTGCTCTGGAATTAGATGTGTATGTAGTTTTCATATGGAAATATCTGATATGTCTATTTTTCTGAAACAGACGTGGCTCTTCTAGTCTTTGGGTTTTTTTTAGATTTGGAGATGTTATGAATGGCAGAAATATCAAGTAAGAGTCATTAGATGTTTCAGTTTCTTGCTACCTTTTTTTTATCATGCTTAATTTCCATGCTATGCTTTGATTCTGTGCACCCATTTTTAGCTATAAACGCAGATTTCACATATTGTGTGTGTTCCAACAGAAAAAGAAAGATTTACTGGTATCCCATTAAAAAAAAAAAATTGAATTGAAAAATCCAGATATAATTATGCAGTGGCATTCTATTTTAATGAAAGTTACAGATGGATACAGTTTCTGCTATCCAATAACAGCTGATGCAGCCAAGGTGTACACGGTACCAACGGGCTAACAGTGCTGAACAATTTCTGTAAAAATTGTCTTCTTTTTTTCCTGCAGCATTTATCTGTAAAGGAAGTCTTCTGTTTTTCCTTTTGTTACTGAAAAAAAAAAAATCCCTCAAAGCCCTGTTTATAAATGAAGTGACTTGCAATTTCTTGCTGGATTGACAAAATTATTGACTCATTTTAATCATGTAGCATGAGTCAAATTTAAATGCTTTGGTCGGATGTTTGCTTCCAGGATTCCTTGGTCAAGGGCTGCAGAGGGGTTGTGCGTGGAAAAGAGCAGTTCTTGCAGGTTTTTCTGAAGACAAATATTTAATAAGAGATTGTGCAGATAATTTTGCAATGCAGTAATTGCTTGGTGTACGTATGTGCTGTCTGTGTGTGTGTGAGTGCCCCTCTCTGAACCCCTGGCTTTGTATGCCATCAGAGAAAAGATAAGTTGAAATAATGTAAGGGTCTGGCGTAAATTGAAGAAATGTGGGAAATTCAGTTAAAGGTTGAAATGTCATCTTCAATTCACCCCTGCTGTATTTAGTTATTGCAGCACACTTGGTACATAAGGTCACCACTGCTCAGAGAAGGCACTATTAGCTCTGATATGCAGGTACAAGAGGGTAAGTGAAGGATGATGTTTTAGCCCAACTTTGGAGTTTTCCTGATTTCTTTCACTTTAAATGAGTCTTTTAATGAAACTTTGGCAAGTTTGTCCTATAATTGAGTCTCTCCCTTCTGGACTTTTTTTGGTGTGTTTACATTAGTTTGCAAGCTTTTTATTTTGTATGTTTATTACTTCCATGTATTTATGAGTCTGGGTTATGAAGGTCATTCTGATAACCAGCTCTAAGCGCTACAGAGGTGTTGTTCTTTCCCTGAAATATTTTAACAAAGATATGGAATAATCATGGGCTAGTGTTAAACATGCAGCTGGGGTTCCACTGTCATTTGAATGGGTATTTGTTGCATTTTTAGAAGGATTCCTTTATTGTGCAGAGCTTAATTCAGGGAGTATTAGCTTCTCTGGTGTTCAGTTTGTGAAAATGCCTTGCATCCCACTCTGTTCAGTGGCTCCACAGCCAAGCAGGATGCAGTCTAAAGGGACAACTTTCACCCACCACTGCAAAACATCTGGTTGGGCCAAAGCTCTCCAACAGCATTCTAAGGGTGGAGTTGCTGGGATCAGTTCAGGTGCTTGAAGATCCTCGTTTCACTCCGAATCCTCTCATATGCAAATTCCCCCCTAAATGTTTTAGAGAAGAGTTTAAATAACCTTTGTCCTTCGATTCTGGAGGCTCTGAGTGATGGGCAGTTCTGCTTTAAAGGCCAGATTGGGGTGGCTGACCTTGCTTCCCTCAATCGATGAGAAAGGAAAGGCCAGGAGCTGGGATAAATGCCTTGCCCTTGCTCAGGGCAGAAATGAGAAGCCGGGAGCAGCGGTAGAAAGCCCAGCAGCAGCGCTTTATACGTGCGTACAGAACATCTGTGCTCAACACTAGGACTGTTAAATGATGTCTGCTTTATCATTTATCAATTTCACACTTGGTAATTAGTTTATCTTTTCATTGCTGTTTTGAGAAAGCCTGGCCTCCCATGTTCCTGGCAGCCTTTGTTCACTCCTGCCCTTCCCTGCCCTCTCTCCATCACCGCCCTTCGGTCGGAGCAGGGTCAGGGAGGCAGGCTTGGTGTGCCACATAACTGAGCAGCTGCAAGAGTGTAAGTAAGATCAGGAGTAGAGTGGGAAGGTCCTAAAATAGATCTGCTGCCAGTGAAACACAACCTTTTTTCCTTTGTGACGTTCGTTTTGGGGCTCTTACTCCCTCTTAAGCTTTGCTAGTTCAGCTGCACGTGGGCTGTGCAAGACAGGGACAGAAGCAAAACAAACCCAAACAAAATAATGCAATTGCCACTTTCCCAGGCTGGTCACAGGTTATGCTTACAACACAAAATTAATACCTCTGCTCTGCAGTATAAAAAGGGATCTTGTAGGCTTGTCATTTCTGCTTGTTGGGGTAGACCCAAAGAGTCATTTTTCAGAGGAAGTCACAGAGATTTGTGATTTTGAACTACCTGGTATTCTAAGTTTTCAAACATCTATTGCTTCAGATGGCATATTGCTGTGCAGCTATCATGGTCAGGGCTAAAAAAATAATCTTGAAAACTCTTCCAGCTTTTGGCACCTAAATCCTTTGGCATGTGGATTCATTTAGAAAAAATTGACAGTCAGATCAGCAGACCCAATATGTACTTCATTAAGTGTTTGACAAAGACATGTTAGGCAGTAATCAGTGCATGAGGCTGTTGATGTTTCCTTAGTAGTAAGTAGTGGAGTGTGGTACTGGGCACCCCAAAAGGTTGACATCTGCAATGAGAATGACTTGCAGAATAACCTGCTGGAGAAGTTGGAGAGGCAGCTGCATCATCTCAGCTGTGCGGTAACCAAGGGCATAAGCTTCATTTTCAGTAGAGATCTTTGGAACACAATGGTATGGCGAGGAGCCAGCGTGATTTTTGTGGAACTAAATTCCAGTTATAAGAATGGTGCTCTGTCTTTACAAATATCCTGGCACATATTTCAAATTGCTTTGCTTGTCCATGGGAGGATTTTCTTTATGCAAATACCCATGGAAGTGACTGGGAGCCCGTTTGCACGTGGTCTGGTTATGTACCCTGGGGATTTATTTGACCCTTCTACCTCAGTCTGACCTGGGAAGATCTCACCTCACAGTGAAAATGTAGGATCCAAAACATCTTTTAGTGGGTAAGCAAGTCCCACCCTACCCAGGGACAGATAATGATTACACATCTTTGCTGGTAACTAAAAACACCCATGTTTGGAAAGCAATGCCTGGGCAAGTGTTTTCTCAGTAATTTTTAATAAAATAAAAAAATGGGAAGAGACTGAATTCTGTCAATATGTGAGCTGCACAAGCTGTGTTGTAGAGCTGCTGGGACATTATCTGTGCAGGATGCTCACTTGCAGCTATGACCTTGGCTGTAACTCCTAGGCAATGTGTTCACCTCCTAAGGAAGGAAATCTGAACTAGATGTTGAGTGAAGTGTTCTGTAAACACCAAATACACGTCAGTGAAGCGGGTGCATTGATAGGCCGCTGTCTAGATAGTGTCCTCTGTGATCCACTTCTGTGCTGAAACTGCACATGGTATCACTGAAGGACAGGGAAGGGGTATTTATTAGATGTGTAGCATCTAAATAAGAAAACATTGCTGTTTTGAAGATCAGTGCCTTGTGCTGCTATGATTTGTAGGACAAAGCCAAGGCACAGATGGAAGATAGGCTTGCAGAAAATTTTTCAGGAAGGAGAAGCCAGCTTTGTCTTGAACAAACTGCATGAAATGCTGTTTCCTTTGAGATAATGTCTGGGACCAAACCTGTTTTGCACATCTGAGAAAGCCCAGTTTACTTACATCACAAAATTCTGATACTGTTTAGGATTATTATTAATAGATTTTTTAAAATAAAGAAACCTAGAAGATTTTTGTGGGTGAAGAACTCAGCTGTAGTAATTGGCAGTGGAAACTCTTCATTAATTAGCAGAATTTTTTTTAATTCTTATGTTCCTAAGTATAGTATCAATTTTCAGGGAACACATGGCAATCACTTGTATGTTGACATTTCCTAGAAAAATCAGTTGGATATAGTGTAAAAGGAACATTGTCTAATATGCAGAAAATTATTTGTGATTCTCTAAACTTTTAGCTGATTCTCCTTGTGCCCAATCTTTCTTCACACTTTTTCATTTTTCTTAAAAACACTGTTTAAAATAGTTGTATGGTAAAGAGTTTATGGGGTCTGTGACAGTACAAAAAATACAAATCTTGCCATTGTGTCCATCTTTTGTAGTCCCTCCTGGGAGAGTGGCAGAATTGTTATCTCCACTTGTGCAAATGTTCTGGATAAGATGTGTGGCTTAGGCTCCTGACATGTTTGCAACAAGTGACTGGAACCTCATGGCACACCTGTGTGCAAACAATGGTGTGAATTGATGCTCAATTGTATCTAAATGTCGGTTTGGTCTGCCAGAAGTGCAGCATGAATTGGCAGGTTGAGAGAAGCAGAGGATGATTAAATATCTGAATGGGAACATACTGATTGACTTAGAAAAGCTGGCTTAGTTCAGGGAAATAATTGGCAGGTGTTTTGCCCTGTTTGCTGACTTTAGAAATACAAGAAATACTGAGAATCTGTGAGATACCTGTAAAAAAATCTGTATGACGCAGACTACATCGCTAGTGCTCAGTTCAATGACAAATATGAAAATGGTTTAGGTAGAATAATCTGTACAAGTTAAGGGGCTGTTAAGCAATAAATGTGGCTCATGATGGGAGGAAAAAATGGAAGAAGAAAATGTGAGTGTGTGCTTGAATACACAAAGATTAAATCAGATGAAATGCCACATGTGAACATTTCCAGGGTGACTGAAACCCTATTCAGTCAGGAGTGGCAAGGAGGCTTTGTTCAGTGCCAAGTTCACTTGTTGAAAGCCGTGCTGTGGGGAAATGAAAATGAAGAAGAGATGAAGAGATGTTTTGGCCTTGTGATGACAATATGCACATTTTAATTGTTTGACAAATCGCATGTAAATCAAAAGCAGTGAAAGGGATATAGGCTCAGTTTCAAAAATTATCTGCCTCTGAAAATTAGGTCTTCACACCCAGAAATAGAAATCTAAGGCAGAGCCCATCGAAGCCAGTGCACAGGCTGTCAACCCTGTCGTTCCATTTGGAACGCCTTTGAAAACGGGAAAATTATGGTAGAGAAGCAATAAAGAGCTCAGTTATCTGCTGCCTTTCACTTTGTCTTGTTGCCTACACAGATGCAGAATGCCAATTTTCTGCTGTTTCTCTGGCAGTGGCTTGCGTGGGTGCTCCCAGAGCTTCCTTTTCCTTAGGAGACCGCGGGACAGAGGAGAGTTAGGCCCATGGCCACTTCTGGGGTGTGCTGTGCACAGAAGATGCCATGCCGCAAACAGAGAGGTAAGTTGCCAACAGGCAGTGCCTGGTGTTGTAGCAGAGAAGGCCTCATCAAATCAAGGATTTTTTTAGGCGGGAGTGTTAAGTGAGCCAAAAGCTACAAGAACGTTGCTGTGGGCCCCATCTGGGAAAATGCCACAGATGAAATATTGTGGGAGTATGTAAGAGGATAAGTGGTAGGAAAAATGATATCTCAACATATATAAATCCTCAAAAAATACATGAGGGTATAAAGTCTTAATATTAATTTCAGTGATATTCAGGGGATTTTTTAAAAGTGGTACCTCTAGGGGCTGAAGTAAATAGTCCCCCTTAGTATAAACATTTGATTGAATTCCCAGTGTGCCAAAGTCATTGGGTATCACTAGTAGTCTGGAGTTACATGAACTGAAATAATGATTTCAGTATAATCAAATCCTGCTTAGTGCTTCAAGGCAGAAACTGATAATTTGTGGACACTGGGAAGGAAATTTTCCATCCCTGCGCAGGGTTGCTTAGTGGGTGAGGTGCACCATGGAAAGTGCTTGTTTGGTTCCGTTTTAATTTTTTCCACAGATCACTCAGTGGTGATCACCAAGTTGTGGACTCATCTGTTGAGAGGAGTCATTACAGACAGTACTCTGGAGATCTCACTAACAAAAAATTAGTGAAAGAAGGTGAGAAAATCCCACCTGTGTTAGTTTTCTAAAATGTAACTAATGGCAATGCCGTGCGTCAGACTTTTCCCTGGTCAAGGGAACAGGTATGAACCAGAAGTTATCTGACACCTCTGCATGGAGTATGGGTACACCAAAATCTGAGAATGACACCTGCTGCTCAGACACGCCTTGGAGGACTAGAGGGGACCTGGGTTGAAACTTCTTCCCAGCTGAGGCCCTTGGCCAGCAATCAGGAGCTTAAACTGCCACAGGCCAACAACAGAGAAACATTCAGGGGACATTGGGGAAAGGGAACTGTGGTTCTATGAAATTTTAAATTATTACAATAATTGCATTAATTTGGTCAGGGGAGCTAGACTGTAGTGCATCACTCACAGTGTAGTGACTTTCCTTGTTGCTCAGGAAGGGCAGCTCCGCTGGAGCCACTCAGTGCACTAAGAGCAGCCATACAGGGAGATTGTGACCAGCTAATGTATGATCACATCATGCCTTCCTTTTTACTGATTTTCTCAGAGGGTAAAACCTCGGAAGCTAGTCTTGAAAATGCTGTAGACAGCTCAAGATGCTGACCCAATATGAGAGGTATTTCCTCAGGGTACCATAAAGAAAAAAAATAAAACCCTCTCTGAAAGCCTTGGCAAAGAGACGGAGAAAGATCTGAGAGAAATGTAGTTTGAGTAGTCCCTAATTTTAACACTGGAGTGTCACATGCATAATCCAGAAGGACATCTCTTCCACCCAAAAGGGCTTCACATTCCTCCTTTTTTAAAGTCACATTCTTAGGTGGGTTTTTTACAGCATTTGCCTCCATGAGTGACAATATTCATAAATTCCATAGCCACTACATGTAAGGAATGTGCAAATTAAGAGGAACATCTTACACTGAGCCATGGAAAAAAAATATGGAACCTTGTCCCCTCTCTTTTTTAAGCCAGAGGTACAGAATTCCTCAGGCACAGGCCTTCACTAGAAATTTTCCAGACTGGGCCTCTTTATACGGACCATTACTGCATTACTGTAAAATCTCCCTTTGATTTCAGCCATTGTGATCTGCTGGGGAAAATACCCTGCTCAAGGTTTTAAACACAGCTGTAAGCTCCAAGCAATCTGGAAGGGGACATGGAGCTGGTGAAGAAGACAGATCATTCAGCTGAAATGATCCCATGAGTGCACCCGATCTGGGTGGATGGACAGCTCTGTTTCCATGCCTTTGAGGCAGGGGAGAAGGGGTTGGATGGTGTGGGCTCCTGAGCCAGCTGGAGATCCATGTTCTAGGAGAGCCACAGCTTGCTGACACAAGAGGATTGCTGTTCTCACTATTCTGAAAGCAGTCTCAGGAAGTGGGTACATTTTTAAAAGTGCTTTTCCCTTGTGCTCTTCCCTGAGCCTCTAATGAGAGCAATCAGAAAAGCAAGATGACTCGTCAGAAAACATGTACTGCTGGATACTGAAGGAACAAATCTAAGCCTTGCATTTATTAATCTCAGTTACATGAGACAGACTAATGGATAAAATGTATTTGTAATGTAGTTGCCAGTTAAATTTTTCACTGACCCTGAAGATGATACGCAGTTTTCCAAATCTCCCTTGTTTAAATGTATCTTTAAATCAAATATGTTGTTTCAGAGGGTGAGATGCAATGAACTGGAGACAGATGTATGTTTATATCATTGCTCAATATGCAGATGCTGAAGAGTTTTCCAGCAGTGAAACCTTTGAGATGGAGGGTAGAAAAGAGTACCCTCACCACTGTAAAGTGTGGCATGAAGGAGAGGGGTGCTACGTGTGACTGGCCTCAGCTCTCAGCAAGTGCTTTTCTCAAGGAGTTTTGGTGTGTGGTTCACAGATTGTAGCTGTCATGGAGCACACATCACAAAGCCATGCATTATGAATGTGTCTGTCTTCTGACTCAAGGTGCAGGAGAAGTACAAAGATAAATTAGGTCCTCCCTAAATGGAAGAATGGATGACTTTCTAAAGACATACCAGACAAATCTCAGGCATGCAAAGCACAGGGAAAACCTCAAGTGAAAGGCATGTGGACTTGGTCTTTATGTGAGCACATCTGGAAACTCATGGAGTTACACTGCAGACCTTTCTGCAGCCTTGATTGCTAAGTTTATATAGTGGGTAGAAGTGGGGCTCTTGCCCATCTGATTAATGAATGACACCCAGAATCTGTTAATGCTCTGGAATGAGTCCAGAACCCAAGATCCAGCTGTAAGTTGCCTTTGGCTAATGCAACCTTAGTGTGAGCACACTGATGATTGAAACTACCAGCTGGAGCAGATCTGGGAGCAAAGGTGTGAGGAGCACTAAAATATCTGCACAAAACAGCAATTAATTAGCTGACTCTGGTTTCTGCAACTTCTGATTGTACTTAACCTGTAGCAGCCTTATGAGCCTTTCTCTTACTGAGAGGTGACAAGGCCATCACCCCTGATGCCTTGATTTCAGTGGGAGTTAGGTGGCTCAATACTTTTGAGACTCTGAGTCATAGTTCCTCCAGTTAATGGATTCCAGCCACAGAACTTCTAGTCTTATGTGAATCAGATGATTATGTCGGTATTGGTTATGAGCAAAACACCTCGTCTTGGTCAAAACCAATGCTTTTCTTCATGTGTAATATCTCTAAAATCTACTTGTGTCTTGTTTCAGTTCTCTTACAATAACAGAAGTTATTTCTTCTGCATTGCATGGCCTGTCACGTGGAGAAACATCCCTATTTCTATAAGTGGCGATGAGAAGTAATGAAGTCTACAAGGTGACACCATTTTTGTGTGATTTTCTCGCAAGTCTAGGAATATGGTGAAACATATTCTCCTCTCTAGGCTCAGAATAGGGCCTAGAAATCAGGTAAACTCTCATATTTCAAAATCATTCACCTTTTCTGAAACTCCAGACACTACATCAGTTTTAATAAGCTATTTACAGGCCTAAAATTAAAATAACATAGGTGTGATTATTTGCTTTTGTTTACTCTCTGTGGATTCCCTCAGATGTAGAAAGATTCCCTTGTAGCAAGGGACACGTCAGGTATCATTTTGGTTTGTAAAAACCTGGATGTGGTACTGACTGGAGCCCATGTACAAGCAAAGATGAACCCCTCTAATGAGCTCAGTTTTGAAGCTAAAGGAATGACGTATGTTAATATTTCATTTTTATGATCAACACTTTATGCATAACTGATTAGATGTAAAAATAAACACATTACTTTTAATTGTTTCCTTTGTTTTTTGACTGTTCTACCATTTGTAGAACAGGGAATTTTTTCCTGTACATGTATGGCAAAACCACAATGTAATGGTAGCCTGTGATTAAAGCTGTTGTATATGATGATAATTTAAATAATAACATTAATCTTTCTCACAGTGTAAACAATACAAGTGGACCATTATATGCTCTATCATATTAGCAAAAGAAGGTGACAGCTTTTCATTCCCAAATTTTAATGAAGATGCCTTTAAAGCAGAAGTAAACAAAGATACACTATTTCCCACGTAGCTACAAGGTTTATTTATGCACCAGGAAACCTGTTGATGTTTAATATTTGCTCAAAAGCCTTCAGTCCTAATTTCTACCAGCTAAAGCCACACAACTGACAAGGAGTAAAACTTAACTCAGCCAACAGGCAATTTATGACTCTGTTCTGTGTTGCTGCTTTCTATGGGTAACAGCAAATGTCAGCGTGGATGCACTCAGGAAACTCATCTCCAGAGCCCAGAAAGAAGGCTGACCCATCCCTTAATGGAAACCCTCTCCTTGCTGCTGCTGAGAAGCGATTCAAGAAGTTTCTGGGCTTCATCTTGACTTTTCAAATGCATTTACCTTTGCTCAAATGGTCTGGCTGGGGGGAGGGAGGTGGCTGCCACAAGCCACCACACAGTGCTGCACCCAACACTGTAGAAGTGGGTGGTGTGGTGTTTGTTCTTTGGGTGAAGAAGAATAAAACTCCTCTGGCAGCAGAGGAGTTGAGGCTGGACAGTCTCATGAACAACTTAGAAGGGCACAAGGTAGGATCAAAATAATGTGGCTTCACAGAAGTGAGACTGCTCCTGATAGCTCCTGCTGCTAGCTGATGCTGCCAGGCCCCAGGCAAGGAGTAAATTCATAAAATAATGTAAATTGGGTCTCTCAGAATATTCAAGTATTTAACTCACTGCCTGTGCTGGTCAAAGTCACACCTTAGGCAAGGACTGCTAAACTGCTGCTTGAAAATACTTTTATATAAAACCAGTGTAACAAGAGATTGCTCTTGTTGAGAACCTGAATCTTGGCTGTGGTTTTTGTCTGCATGGATCTATTCAGAATCAGGACTGGCTTTAAGCATTCTTCCATGGGCAAGAGATAAAAGCTAGAGTTGAGTTTTAAGTGAGATAGGCAGTGCTTTTTATGAATAGAAGTTTTTCTAAGCTGTTTTGAGGAGTTGCAGGGAGTTCAAGAAGGGTGCAGCTGTTTGCATACACATTGCTAGAGACAGGATTATGTAGTTCTTGAATGACTGGTTTGATCAGCAGTGCCTTCCTCTCGTGTTCTTTTGCCTGTAATTTCAGAGAACAGAAAAGAATCCTTTATAAAAATTAACTAAATATTTCTTGCAACATTTTTTATCTTGGGCTTTTTCAGCATTTGAACTTCAAAAACAGTGCACTGAACTATCATTTGGTTATAAACTTCACTGTATCCCTTCACTACTATATGAAAATACTCCCAACACATGAATACCAATTAGTCCACAGCTGTTTATGAAGTGCATAATGGCTGGAGCAGATCAATACATTTAACAAATAAATGAACCACAAGGCAACCTGGCAAATATGGGATAAAGAAAATATGACAGCTTAGATTCTTTATAGAGGCATAAACCCCAACTCCCACCAAGAGAGTAATAAATAATAAACTTTTCATTTGAATAAAAGTATGGGTTTGGAGAGATAAGAAAATATGTGAATTTATGTTAATGCTGCTTGTACAAGACATCACTATGAATATTAAGAAAGTGCAGCTTATATTTTAATCACAGTTATAATTTACATTCACAAAGTATTTGGTTCCCTATGGTCAATTAGGAGGGTAAACATTTTACTTTAATTTTTCTAAATAGATAACTGTAATGAAATATGTTTGTAAATTGCTGTGCTCTTTGTAAATTACCGCAAGGCTGCACCTCTCACTCAAATCCTGCTTTTGAAGAGAGCATTGCTGCTTCATGAAGGGCAGGAGGGAGATGAGGGAAACCTTATAAAACCTGATCTCTGAATCTTCACTGGATCTGCACTGAGATTTTCTTGACAGTCAGTTTGGCATTGACTGGCTGTCAGCAGGAGCAGCACATCTGAAAATGTGAGAGTCCAGCTCCTCACAAGGGGTGGACGGAGCTGTACTGAGGCATCTTCCATGACACTTTATACAAAGAGTTATGAATTCATTCTAAACCTGTTTTTAGCCAAAATCTGCTTTGCATTGTAATGGGATGAACACAAAGATCCAGTTCAGCAAAGTACAGGGCAGTGCATGATGTCTGTTAAGTCCTTACTGACCAAATAATTGTTCATTCTTGCAAGGAAATCCTAGTGAAACTGGTTGCTGGTCCAGAAGATGAAAGCCTGTGTTATCCTTCCTTTCATGCCTATGAATCTAGAATCCTAGTTTGATTTTTTACTTGGGAAAAAAAAAGGTAACTGGCAAAAGATGACTGCCAATCTACTGTGCTCTATCTTTTTAGGCTCACTTCATCTCCTTCTGTGTTTCTGACCCACTAAAATAAACTAATGCCAAGAATTACAAAATGTTCAACTCTAGACAAGAAGAATGGGTGCGCCACACTGATTGTGTACTCTGTGTGATTTAAACATATGCTTAAGCACTGCTGAATTTTGACTTAAATATTTACTCATGCACTAATTGAAATAATTTTTATAAATGGATGCTTTAATCACTATACTGTAACACCATTCTCTGCCCATGCCAAACAATATGTCATTATTATGATATGATGGATTAGGATTTTGCCTTGTCCTATTTAAATATCCCTTCAATAAGCTGTTAGGAGAAAGGAGATAGGGTTATTTAATTACTGTTTTAAAGAAGATACGTCTTTTTTTCCTCTTGCTATTTTGTGAAAGAAAAATTCATAACACTATTCTGTCAATTTTTTTCTAGAGGTCAAGCTGTTCCCAGGTGAACCTGGCAAGTACATGCTTCTTTGGGACTAGAGGTATATCTGGGGTAGGAAATACATGGCTCTTAGGCTACAGATTCAGGAATCCAGGAAAAAAACTTACCAGACTTATGGGATAGATCCCAAAAGGAGCTAGGGCCCTTGGTGCTTAGTGTTGGACTAAAAACTGGGTTCTTAGTGGTGGGATTAAAGTTAAAAAGTAAAGTCACATGCTTGAGATTTCTGTACATGGGCTAAAGAGAATTAAGCCAACAAACATAGCAATGGGAGGGAACTTAAACCAGGCAATAGGCAGTGCAAGTGGAAACATCCAAAACTCTGGCTCTTTTTTATTTAAGGAGTTCTTTGAGGTCTGTAGTGAGTGAACTCTCTGAACAAGGTACAAAGACAGTAATACTTCCTATGCTTAAAATGCACAAGGGGCATGGGAAAGAACAGGACAAAGCGGCAAAAGCTTGTGATGAGAATGTTCTCAGAATGAAGGAATTTAGGTTAAATTTTGCTCCAGCTGGGGAGATTCAAACATCCACCTCCAACCTTCAATGAGAACATTCTTCCTATCTGCAAATTGGCTGTTTTACAGAGCTAGCAAGAGATACCTTCTACATCTCCAACTGAAAGTGGGCCAGGGTAAAACCAATTATGCAAGAGTCATGGGGACAGAGAGGGAACAAGCAAGGGGAAGTCTATGACCTAATGGATAGAACTGAAAAACAAGAGTGTGAGGACAATACCAGAGTTTGAAAATGTGGCCACAGACATACAACTCATTTGCCATTTGACAAGCAGATGTTTAAAACTTTGCATTATTATAGTCAAATGAAATTCAGAAAGTATCTGGGTTTGAGGATGCAGTAAATGAAGCCATCCAGGCATAGCAGAGTTATTTTATGATAGTGATTAGTTTTCTGGACATCAAAAGAGACAACAGTAGAGCACAACCACGGGGACTTTATTAACACAAATCTGCAAACATCTCCATAGGAGCACTATGCTCCAGAGTTCTCAACAACCCTAAATATGTATCAAGTAAGTCAAACCCATGCTTTCTCTGTGCCAGGGGAAGTCCAAAAGTTCCTGACCTCATTGCTGGAAGCACGAACAAATAGGCACTGATTAGACTCAAGTTAAGTGTATTTCACCTGAGGGCTCATTAACTATAGGAGAAAGGGAATTCAGATACCTTTTGAACGTAATAAAACACTGTGCTTGTGCTGTGAAAAAATACTGCCTTGGTGGCAAAAAAATGTATATAATGAGTTTTGTGCTAAAATTATAAAGATACAGTTTAAGAAACAAATTTTCAACAAATAACAAGTAACAACTACAAGAGTTAACATTAAGAAAGTTTGCCATAGCTAATATGGATACGAGAAAACATAGAACAAAGCAGAAATGTATCATAGGGCTAAACTATAGTTTAAAGTTATGTTATAATTTGGTACAATGTTGAATATAATCAGAAGTCTGATTAGGAGACATGGAGATACCAAAGAAAAACCCAAACCCTACAAACATAATGAGGAGATACTACTAAATGAAGGTAAAGCTTAATATTGCTATTAAATACAGAAAAAGTAAAAACAGAAATCAACACACCAGATTTTAAATTTGGAGCAAAAGCAAGCAATTAAAAATACTCATCATTGAAAATAAAAAAAAACCCAAACAAAACCAAACCTCACCAAAGCACGAATCAAAACCAGTAAAACAGGGAAATGTGGATAGTGACTCATCAGGAAGCTCACCTGAAGGAAAAAATTAATGGCACCAGAAGGCCATTGGGAGGTTGCTATAGAAGTGTTTTGCTGCTATTAAAAACTGTGTTTTTATTTATGCCTGTACAAGTAGTGCTGGACTATAAATGTTTTAAACCAGATGCAGAAGGAAGATGACTTTATCACTGATGTTTACCCATATAAAATTTTAGTGTTTGATTAGTGCTTGCAGCAGCTCTGGATTCACAGATAATTGTTGATGCACCAGCCCAGCCCAGGATACATAAACAAGTCTTCCAGCAGCTCCACTGAAAAAGCTTAAATGTTTGAATCAGTTTATAAACCCCAGAGTTGATGGACTTTGGAAGATTTCTATGACTTAACAGAATATATTTATTTCTCTGAATCTCTCAAAATACATACTCCAGGTGATTTAATTTTGATATCAAAAAGTCTATTATGTGAGATTCTCAGTATTAGAATAAGAACACCAGTATCTCTGACTGTGCATTGGTATTCATAAAAATAAAGTCCATGTCAGAGGAAAAGAGGGAGATTAAGTAGCACTGAAAGAAAGTGTGAATAAATCAGAAAATCACACAATAATTATATACTGGACAATCTCTTTCAGAATTTATCTTCAGAATCCTAGAAAGGGGCCTTTAAAGCAATTATAAAGGGATATATGGTTGCTTGCATAGTGGATTTAGGGAAAACATGAGATAGACACAAACACATAGACAGAGCAACAAGTTTGCACTTTACGGGGGCCATGATGAGACAGACTTTCATGAGAGGAAAAAAAGTGAAACATCCATTCAGACAGAGCCACTACTGACATAAACAAGAGCCAAAACCCAGAAAGAGCTGCTATTTGCAAACCAGTGGCCTTTGGCATTTTTTCTTCTCCATAAGGAAGAAGTTAGACACATTAGCAGCCAGATTTAATTTTAATAGATGATCTGAGACAGCTACAAGAACTTGTAGTGCTCAGAAATAAGGTCAAGCAAAATGAAGAGATTTGTAAAATGCAGGTGTCATAACTCTGCACAAATGCATAATAATAAATATGAAAACATGGGGGGTAAGCTGATGTATTGCAGGGTATCAAAACATCTGAAAAATGTGAAAAATAGGGAAGAGTCATGATCTTCTGGATTCCTCTCTGAAATATTTGGGACACAAGTACATTCCTTCTTACAGAAGGTTCCTTTCTCGATGGAAATTGAATACTTAGCTGACAACTTTTCCCTCTTAAAAATAGTTTAGAAACTCCTTCCAAACCAGGATGAACCTAATCAACCTCTTCCCTGAGCCAAAGGTTTTCCACTAGATCTTGGTGGAGATAGAGACGAGAAAGCTTATGCTGATGCAAACCAATCTGTGTTTTAGGAAAGGAATTCCCTTAGGTAAGTGCAAAAAATTCTTGTGCGACATTTAGCACATCGCAGATTCTGAAAATGAGGCTTTTTCACAATATATAGGTACAGAGAAAGTGCTCTGTTTTTCTTGGTAGGATCTCTGTCTTTAATTGGGGTGTTGGAGAAACATGAAAAATGCTTTCAGAATTGAATTAGCATGTGAAACGACTTTCCTTGTGCATTGGGTTCAAGTGCTTCAAAAACAAGGAACAAGAGAAGACTGTTCATTATAATTTGTTTAATTATTGAACCATTAGTGCCAAAGATTAGGGACACTGAAGAAGTTTAGTAAATAAATGTACTGGGAATAGATATCATATGCTGATTACTTCATGCTGGCTGTACAAAATACCAATTTAATGTAATGGAAACTTTCACTTGGGAACCAGCTTACAGGCAATGCCTAAGTTTCAAGTGCCTCCTGAAAGCAATGTCAAAAGGGTTGGATATGGAAGTATAAATTCCAAAATGGAAGAGCTGTGTAAGTTATGTAAGGTTTATGTTCTCATTATGTTCTCAAATTTATCTGTAATGATGTCAACAGATGAAGTTGCAATAGATAGAATTACTATATTTTACCTTAAGACTTGCATCCTTTCTTCGTAAAAAAAAAAAAAAAATTAAGATATTAATTTTTTTTTTCCTATGATCATCATGAAAAACAACAGGGACACTGGAATTGCACAGACCATTCATAGATCAATCTGGAGCTACAGTGCATTTTTACTGGAGAAAATCTATTATGGATTAAATTAGACTAAAGGTGGTCATATATTTCATACTAGAACTATGTATCAGGCTTTATCCCAAAATTGTGGTCCCAAGGAACTGCATGTAATAATTAGGCCATCATAAGGTATAATGAAAAAAGAATCCTTTGCTGAAAAAAAGAACATTTAAACCTCTAAAATAAATAGAAAGACCTCTTCAGGGATGAATGGTGCTGAAAATAATGTATATTACATTAAAATGCATACACAATAAGTTAATACAGATTACTTGCTTAATTGAAATGCTTCTGGAAGAAAATAGCAACAGTAACTGCATGAAAAGCACTTCAGACATGGGATAGCATTTTGGTAATTAAGATTATGTCTAGACCATCTAGTTATGACTGTTTTTTTCAGAGGTAAACCACATTAAGATATTTAGTTACGAAGTGCAGATTGTAAATATGAAACAACGGGGAAAGAATAAAATGCAAAAACTGAAATGAGCAGAAGTAGGTGATAAATATTGGCTTTGCTACTAATCAGGTAGTGTAAGTTCTGTGCTGCCTGGTTCACAGAATATTTTTCTCTCTGTATAATAAAGTACATTTTGTTGTGTTGGATGTCTGTCTAAAATGCCAAACAAACTGTCTTTCAGAAAAATTATATGGCACTGTTGCATTTCAATGTGTACTGGAAATCTGACAGGAATAATAAAAAAACCCTGAGACAGGGAACTCAGCTAGGTCTTAAAAGTATGCAGTGGGAATTGGAGTGCTAACAAGATTTCATCTGCTCTTTGTATACGACCTCTTTTAAGCCTGAACCTGAGTCTTTTATTAATATTTTTTACAATCCACTTAGAGAAAAAAAATAAAGTGTGTAATGAGAGACACTTCAAATTGTTTGGGTATTAAAAAGAAGAATAAAAGGAATAGTATGTCCTGCCCAGGAAAATATGCCATCCAGAGGAAAGAATTAAGAAGGTGTTAAGGGCTGGTACTTAGAAGAATAATATTAGGAAGAAATGCCCTTGTAAGGGAAGATCATTTAAATGTCCATCTGTAGTTGTCCATACTTCTGTTCCAAATTTCTTGCTCTCTGTCTTGCTGAAAATGTTCAGCTTTTCCTTGAAATCTAAATTCTCATTATACAATGAAAAGATTAACTGTACAATTAAGTAATTAAGTAATATTTTTTTTAATTTATAAAAACCTTAATGGATTTTCTCTGACAGAAAAAGATCAATATATAATATTTTTCTGAAGAAGTCCCAGTCACAGGAGGCTCCATCATAGTTTCTGCTAAAGAGGCAGCATTGGAGACTGCCTAAACTTGCCAACATAGGGAAAGGACAGGGTAAACCAAGGTTCCATGGAATCAAGTGTTCATTCAGACCATGGATGTACTGATTCTGGGGAGGTCAAAATTTGACTTCTGCCTACATTGGCAGTATCTTTTTAATATCCAGCTGCAAGCGTCTTTCCAGTACTAAAATTATCTTTAATGTAATGTTTCCTACCCTGGATGAAAATAGTTTTTATAGTCTAAAATGGGACTTGAGCCCAGTATCCCAATATATAAAGCCATTACATTAACCAGCTGAGATGCTCCGTCATAAAAAGATAACTACCTTTACATAAATAACTCCTGACTATGCAAGCAGGGCTCGTCTTTGAAGGTGAGAGAGAACATTGTGGTTTATTATATTATACAAATAATAAAAATGATATTTATAGACCAGACTACAATGACCCTCGTGATGAGCATTGAGAGATTTACACTTTAAGGGGAAAAAAACTTTTTTAAGAACTGACATCATCATCAAACAATTTGCGTTTCTCAGTGAATCCACAAGCAGAGAGTGGTGTTTTAATGACTAAAAATCATGAATATTAAACTGGAGAAAAGTTGACAGTATTTAAATGAGCATCATTAAGAGACACATAAATTAACAGGATTTTTAGTTCTTGTGGAACCGCCGTTTCAATGTTAATTAAACAACTGGAGTGCTCTTGTGCATTCCCAGCAAACTGTCCCTAATGTGTTCTGCTGAATATCATTATGGGTGGCTGCCTTGCTGTTTAATTATTTTCAAGCTGATTTTTTTTCCCCATTGCTGCAGTGGTTTTATGCTTGTCTTGCATTCAGAAGGCGATGGGGCTTAATCCCAAAGGAGTCTGTCAGTTTGATCTACATGTGGTGCTTATACTGAAATACCCATTTTTGTAACTAATAAAACATGCACATATAGTGTTGCTGCCTAACCCTGCTGAAAAAGCCTCACTATTGACTGCATTATCTTTGTACGTAACAACCATTTGATGACTTACTGGGATTTCAGCAGTAGTTCTCTATCACAGTGGTAATCATTATTTATTCCATTCTGCACACGCAGGTGGTAAAGAATATGAATTTAGATATAGAGAAGGGAAGCAAAATAAGCATGAGGTCTAGTTATTTTCTAAGTGTGAGGAGAAATGCTACACAGAGCACTGTGTGCTGTATCTGTTTAGCAAATTCACTCCTCAGCTGCTCCTTTCCTGCTACCTGCATTATGTATGTGTACAGCAGGAATTAAAGCAGGGTTTCTTTTCTACCTTGGACATTTACCTGCCCCTCTTGGTGCTAGATTTGTAGGGAGAGCAGGCTCTGATTGTCCTTCAGCAGGCCTTGCCTTGTCAATCTCCTGTGAGTGGCTCTGCTCTTCCCAAGCAGCTGGACTCCGCCTGGCTGCAGGCGTCCCCGCTCTGTGTGTGAAGGAGACACTCCCCCGGATGTCCACATGGATCCAGGCTCCATGCTGGGGGCCTGCTCACCCAGAGCTCGGTCAGGAGGCTGAAGGGACTCTTGGGATCCACAACCACCTCTGCTGCTCAGGTGCTTGTCCATGTTGCCTCTGCTCTTGCTGGGTGTTGCCCATCCTGGCTGCTCTCTCCAGACCCAGCAGGTTCCTGCACCCAGCACACACAGGCAAACATCTCAGCTAAGCTCAGTGGGGATTAAATTGCAGTGTGCACTCTAGTTGTGGTGTTACTGCCAGGCCAGGTGTCTACATAGGCTCCACACAAAGGGCCCACTGGGGATTGCTCCAGCCTACACAGTGAAAAGGGTGTGGCTGTTTTCTGCCCTTTCTGGACTGCCCAGGCAGGACAGCAAAAAGACTCCAAATATTCAATGAACATGAATGCTACTGCCCTGCTGCTGCTGCCCTGCTTCCTTCCCTGCTGCTCTGTGGCACCATTAGCACCAGAGTACACTGTCTGCAAGTTATGCCTTTGTAATACTGAAACCATCCAAAGACAAATATTTCTTTGGAGGCTGTTGGTGCATTCCTGCACCATTGAACCTCCAATGACCGACAGCCCTCAGATGGCAACATGGCCAATTGCTGGCTGGCCAGCCTGAGTGTCACAAAAGGTCTGTGTAAATTTTTTAGTCAAAGGAGGAAAAAAAAAATCCAGTTTTCTGTCTGGAGAAGTCAGACTCAGCAGTTGGTGGTACTTCCATTACTATTAATCTGTAACTATGTGAGGCCAAGGAGTGCAAGTGTTAAAAAAGTTCTACCTTCCTACACATTTGTAACACCTGTAGCAGTGAATACATAGCTTTTACTGTTGGTGACAGTGGATTTCTCTGTGGAGCTCAGCAAGCCATAGAGATAATATACTTGGTGTTACTGTGCTGAAGTTACGAGAAATAAAGTAGATGGAAATCAAAATTCTGACAGGTTCCTCAGATTTAGGATTATTTTTCACTCCAATTTTCTAAGAAATGTGACTGAACATTTGTTGATGGGGGAAAAGAATTTTGCATCCAGACCTCAGTTTAATTAACTTAAAGTTGGTTTTGAATGTTTTTTCCATCCTACCTACTTTCTCACAGTTGCCTGTATTAATAGAAACCGTTGATAGATGTCTTTAGGGGAACTTCCTATCTAATTAGTAGATTTTTTAATGCTGCATCTTGCCGATAAAAACAAAATTAAAATAACTAAACAAAGCTAATTATGTGGTGCCTTGAAATACCTGTCACATAGTTGAATATATATTTCCTCTTTCCCCTACTGTACATTACATCAGCTAATAGGTATTATTTTATCACTCATTTCACTTTTTGCTGGATTGCTGTTTTGACATATTTGTTTAGAAGGTGATACCCGGGTCCTTTATGAACTGTTCCTGACTGAAGCAACAAGTAAGGAGGTAGTTGCAGTTCACAGAGTAAGCAATTGTGTGATGCAAACAACTTCTTGGCTTTATTTGTTTAGACTTTTATCCTTGGAGATCCTCCCCTTCCCCAAATCTCCAAAGAGTTGATGACTAGAGATGTGAGTGTTGAATGTTGGTGTGAAATAGCACAGAGGTCTGGGTGTCTGGCTGTGAGATCTAACCTGGGCTACATTTGGTGCCTGATTTAGCCTTATTCAGGTTTGAGAATTGAGAAATGGTGCTCTTCATATGCCTTCTCTTTGATAACGTAAAATAGTCCTTGGTTTGGGACTGTGGTACAAATTCAATAAGATAGATTTCCTATATTATCTCCAGATTTGTTTCAGATGTAATTCTAAATTTAAGATGATGTGGCATTGTTCCAATTTGACTCAAGTTAGTAACAGCATTTGTTTGGAGGTGGACCAGCTCTTCCATGAGTCACCTGCTTAAAGAGCTTGTACTAACTGACCATCCATGGTGGATTTCCAGACTACACAGGGAGGTAGGTGGTCAGAGGCCCAGGTGTGTATGGATAGATCCTCCACTGCTTTGGGTAACAGGAAACTCATGGAATACATACTGGGTATAGCTGCCAGAGTGGGTAGCTAAATTTAAGCAATCTGCATATTTGCAGATTATATACCACAGGAAGCTGGCAGAAATGCAAACAGTTCTGCATTTTACTCTTTGGAAATATTTGAGTTTGTTAATTCCTAGGACTAGCTGCACCAGTGGAAAGTTGTAAATGCCAGCAGCAAGTGCAGACTGGTGGTGCTGGTGCAGAGGCACACACCCCTGAGCTGGATCAAAATCTTGGCTACAGATTTTGCAAAGGAGAATGACAAACCTAACCAGAAACCAAAACTCTCATCAGGTCAGCCAGCCAGCAAAACCCAAAATAATTTAGTATATCAAAATAGGAGGCAGACTTTTCTTTACACAGAAATCTGTAGGAGGAAAAAGAAAGTCCATAAATGGAAACCAATGTCTCATGGGCCATGACACAAACACAAATTTGTACCACTGTTGAAGGCTGCACCTTATGTTGAAGGGCAATGATCTGATTAATTTACGTGTTACGATGGTTACACTGACATGACTCGAGTCATTAAAACAGTTTTTTTACCTTTGCCTCATTTTCTGAATTTCTTGGAAATATCTAGTACAGTCTATAGGTTCCTGCCTTTCTTTTGTGTGAAAGAAGAAATATGAACCTTCAAAAAGCCATTCATAATGAAGGCAACTGTGTTATCTTATTCTTCTTTGTGTTTAACTTCCCTAGTAAAAACCATGGAGTACCAACTGTTTTTCCAACACAAGGCTGTATAAAAAGCAATTATTTCATGCTGCTGCATCCATAGCATGGGATCAAGTACTGTTGTTTCCCTGCTAAGTATTTTGGAGTGTTTCTGTGTCATTTAAGTACTGCAAATTGCAACCATTGTCTTGTCAATAGGGCCTTATACAGGTGAATGGCCTTGTAAAAGTCACCACAGTGACAAAAACATTTGCATGCCTATGTCTCCGTGTTCTGGATTTTTTTTTCTTTGCTGCCTTTGAATCTTCAATTTACCACCTGCACCCTAAGATGGTTCTGAAGATACCTGCAGGTTTTCCAGTGGAATCTCACATCTTAATTCTTGTATGTGCAAACTAAGCCAAAGTACTTTTCTATCATTTTTCATTCAGTCAATGATATCTTTGTTATCTGTAATCTCTAGACATTAAAAACTGTGGATAGTTTTAAAATATATTTTCTATGTCTACTGAGCTTTCTGGCTCTGTGAGTAAAATGGAGGTGTAATGAGTTCTGTGTTCAAAATCTGAGTGCTGTTACATGCAGTTCACTGGATGCAATCTGCAGATGAATCCTCTGAGCAGCGTTTAAGACTGGCCTGCTTGCTTGCCCCAGCTGCTGATACAAGTTTTTGGTTACTTAATAGGGGAAATCTGGGTTAGATTATCAGCCCAGGGCATGTGTTCATTTATAACAATATAAATTCTGTACTGGGTCCCATTTAAACTCTCCATAGAGGTTTCAAGGTTGTAACAAACAAGGAATGCCCCAAAGAAAGAAGGCAGCTAACAATATAAAGGCTTGAAGACAGCCTAAGGAACAGGGAATGTTCTAGAGACAGGTAAGCAGGCAGAAACTGAACCCTTGCTTTAGTGCTTGGTTTTGCTGATCTTTACTTTTGGACATGAAGATTCTGAGACTAGATGCAAGCCCAACTTAACTGAAATAAAATCAAACCTGTTTGAGAAAAAAGTTTCTGAGCAGGAAGGTACAGCCAGCTCCCTATCCATTGAAATTCAGGATTTCAACCTGCAGTAGTCTGATACTCTTTGCTTCTGCAATGCTGAGCTGCTCCAGCACAAACATCAGAACTGTACACACAAAATCAGATATAAACCAACTTTCAAAAATCTTTCTTTGTTCAGAGCTTTTAATGTTTATTTTTCTTGTATACAATGACAATTTTAGTTAAAATAACACTGCATTGTTTGGTTCAAGTTACTAGATAATTGGGGAGTCTTTAAAGCAGATTTTCAAGTTGAGAGTAATGGAGACAATTTATAGTAGAACAGATGGTTGGCCTTCATTTGCCTGTTGACAGGTAGCGTGTTGTCAGCACTTCAGGTTGTTATCATACAGAGAACAGCAGTTCAGAATCTTAATTGGGACCCAAAAGGATATACTCTACAGCTTTTTCTGGGCATTTACAGGCACAGGAAGATATACAAAAGAAAGTGGGAGGGAGGAAAGAAAGCGGATGTCTACGTATGATTCAAATGAAAAAACATTGAGTTTGTGCACATTGATTTCAGTGCACAAATCTTTTGGTGAGAATACAAAAATGGAGAGGCTGAAAGAGGTCAAAAGAGTACTGCTTCCCATGCACGAGGTATTGCCAGGGACTTCATATGCTCACACCAGTGGTTCCTGTTGCAGCAACAGCAAACAGTTCCTTAAAGCATGCAGAACACCCTGTGTGAACAGCTATGCAGAGCACCTGGAAGAAATTTGTGAAAATGGAGAGATTTCTGATTGAAATTTTTTCCACTGTGATTTGGATGTTCACTATATTGAGCAGGAAGCAACTGAAACCACGTTCTCTGAGGCAGCAAAATTGTGATTATTTACAAAGTACTTGTCCTAGCAGGAAGAATGTACAACAAAATCTGTAGCACTTTTCAAATAGCTAGGTTTGCATAGGTATTACTAATTAATCTCTGGCTTTGTTACCTCATATTTTATTTTATTATATTTAATTACTTTATTCTATTTGGTGTGCTAAACTCCTCCTGGGACTTTGTGTTTTCAAAAGGTCTATGGCTCCAAAGGGTTTGAAGAAGAAATGCTGTTTGGGTAACTCCTGGGAAACTAAAGTAGGTGCAGGCTGGCACTGTGGTCTGCTGGGGACAAATTCCTCTCAGGCATGCTGCTTAGAGAGATTCACCAGAAATAATGCCATTATCCCTGAGAATATTGTCAACCTTTGCTCTTCAAATATTCTTTATCTCACACATCCAGTTATGAACTCCTTTCACAACTCATTATTATTATTGAGGGCTAACACTGTGCTTGGCCCGAGTGAGTAATACGTAAATCCTGCTCAAAGGGCTAACAAGCTGTGGTGGACTGCTTCCTTGCAGAAATGAAATCAAAGTCTAGAAGCAGGTCACATCCCAGCTGTGATATTTTCCCAAGGAAAGCAGCTTGGTTAAGCATACAGCCAAACTGTGATCTCCATCTGAGAGGCACATGATGCTGTATTATTTAGGAGTGGTGTACTTTAAAAACTGAAAATCGATCTCTAGCAGCTGCCTTTTTAAATCTTGAAAGAAAAAGGAAAGAAAGCAAACACTTCTAACACAACATTGTTTTTAGGAGTAATGAGACATCTGAGGAGATGCTGTTACAAAGCTATTTGAGATTCCATACAGGAGTACAAACAACACCTATTGCCGCAGAAATTTCAGGAACGTGTGGGAGATGCATACAAGCTGGATGACTTTTTTTTTTTTCCAGCAAGCCACAAATGCTACTTTCATCCTCAAAAAGAAAAGAGGGAGAGAACTTTACATTGGCTGAGCAAGTGTGAGAAATTCACCCCACTGTACCTTCCCTTGTGGACAACCAGCTGATCTCTGCCTTCAGCACCCACTGCTGCCTCAGCTGGGCACCCAGCTGGACTTTTGACATATTCATTCTCATATTCCTATTCCAAGGCTTGGACACTCACTGTTTCACCCTTGCTAAAGACTATTTTTGGCCAAATCATGATTAAAAGGATATTTTTAGCTGGCTTCTGTAGACAAAATGTCAGAGGATTTGTTTCTGAGTCAGAGACAGAACTTTTGTTTAGAGAGTTTCTGGAGCACTCCCTGCAGTATTACAGTGTGGAGTTACTGAGTTTACTGTTCTTGGCTGATAATTAAGTGGGTGTTAATACTGGATTGAGAGCCACAGCATCCATGCATGGGATCAGTGGCACTCAGCTTTAGGCAGAGGAGATGCACCATGAAATTAGCAGGCTTGCTCCTGCTGGACGCTGTGCATGCTTGGAAAGATTGGAACCAAAGCTGGGTTTTGATGCCCTGCACAGGTGTAACACAGGTAACAACACCAACAACTGGCCTGCTTCTCTCCATTACTGCATTTGTGTGTGCACCTGGAAGGTCATGAATAGGATAAAACCACCATTTATTTACTCTCTTTGTTCATTCTGATCTTGGAGACTTTGCTGACCCTGAACTACAGAAATTAGCTGAGCTCAGGTGATACGAACAGGTTCTCATGAGGAAGCAAACGAAAGCCTCCTGACCATGTCTGTGAAAAATTGGGCTGAGATGAATTTCAAAAGTGATGTTGATTTTAGGGCTTTTATTGGCCTCTGTGCCATGGCTGCTCTCATTGAGTGTGCCTGATATTATTAACCTCCTACACAGTCCTCCCCATCTGACAGAAAACTGCCTACCTTGCAATCTTTGCCAAAAACTTGTTTAATCTTCAGCAGCTCTAACAACTCTGTGCACAATGTGATGAGGTGAACAGCTGTAGAAGTGAGAGATATGGGAAATAGACTAATTTCTCTTTTATGGCCAAGAATAGGATGAAGGATCCGTGCTAATTCTAAACATAGTTATACTAAACCTCTGTCTGCTTTGGCTGCTCTTAAGCAATTATTCTCTATCTGATGCTGTATCCTTTGAATTAATCTGCCTCAGCTGCAGAGGTATGAGCAGGTGCTTGAAGACTACCTTGCTGAGAGGGCTGAAAACACAGAGATGGTGGTATTTGATAGACATTTAGCTTGCCAGGAGTGTACCACATTCATTTGGATCTGAACCTTAGGGAGACCGTGGAGCTCACAAGTCTTTGTGAAGGGTGGGATCACAATACCCCATCTGGAATGTGCCAGCCCCTCCTGGCCAGTGCACTAGGGTCCCTGGCTCCCTGCTTCCTTGGGGAGCAACATATGGCATCTGCCAGGGATGAGTGGGGTCAGAGAGCCAAAGGCAGTGCTTCCTATGCCCCCATTTCCCATCCTGCACTCTAGGAGAAGCAGGTACACTCTGCCCCTAATTATCCCCAGATAATAATTAA
This sequence comes from Phainopepla nitens, assembly GCA_013400175.1. Classification (NCBI taxonomy): domain Eukaryota; kingdom Metazoa; phylum Chordata; class Aves; order Passeriformes; family Bombycillidae; genus Phainopepla; species Phainopepla nitens. The sequence goes on along the minus strand of VXBQ01028278.1, from coordinate 1,784,094 downwards.
GTATTCTGTTAGTTTCTTCTTTTTTTTTCTTTCTTTAAAGGTTTCTCTTTCCCTTCCATTTTCTTTCCTTACTGTAATGTTTTCTTGTAGTACTGGAAAGCATTTCTTCATTGTTTGGATTAATTTCCAAACAGATTAAAAACTGTTGTAGCAGTCAAGCTTCAGTTCCTTCGTTTATTAGATTCAGAAGACAGCAAATTCCTTAAAACACAGATATAAACAATTATGGTAATGCATTCTGATTTTATAATTAGTTTTCATCACAGGAAATATATAAGTTGGCTTCATATTTTTTAGGACACTCCTCTCCTCCCATCTTTGACTTTGAAGTTCGTGCATTCCTGTTCCCAGCCTTGTTCCCAGCCCTTGGTGAGCTGTATAGAAATGGACAGAAACTTAACTCTTAGAGGCACCAAAATATGAGACAAGGTCACAGAAGGACATGGACCCGCTGGAGTGAGTCCAGAGGAGGCCACAAAGATCATCAGAGGGCTGGAGCACCTCTCCTATAGAGACAGGCTGAGCTGGGATTGCTCAGTCTGGAGAAGAGAAAGCTCCAGAGAGATCTTAGAGCACCTTCCTGTGCCTGAAGTGGCTACAAGAGACCTGGAGAGGGGCTTTGGACAAAGTCTGGAGAGGCAAGACAAGTGGCAATGGCTTTAAACTGAAAATGGTAGACTTACATTAAATATTGGGAATTAGATATTCTTCCCTGTGAGGGNGAGGGCTGGAGCACCTCTCCTATAGAGACAGGCTGAGTTGGGATTGCTCAGTCTGGAGAAGAGAAAGCTCCAGAGAGATCTTAGAGCACCTTCCTGTGCCTGAAGTGGCTACAAGAGACCTGGAGAGGGGCTTTGGACAAAGTCTGGAGAGGCAAGACAAGTGGCAATGGCTTTAAACTGAAAATGGTAGACTTACATTAAATATTGGGAATTAGATATTCTTCCCTGTGAGGGTGGTACGGCCCTGGCACAGGTTGCCCAGAGAAGCTGTGGATGTCCCATCCCTGGAAATGTTCACTGCCAGATTGGATGAGGCTTTCAGCAACCTGGTCTAATGGAAGGCGTCCCTGCTGGGGGCAGAGGGGTTGGAACCAAATGATCTTTAAGGTCCCTTCCAACCCAAACCCTTCTGTGATTCTATGAGATTTTTCAATGACATTTTTGGGCACAGTTTCAAGCTGTTGGAGCTTTACTGAAAACTGAATTTGGACCCTTGTTGTTATTACATACAAGAGCTTCTTAATTTTTGTTTTAATTACTTTTGTCTTGCATATCCAGAAGGATAGGAAATGAGTTTTATTAATACACAGAGAGTGTAATGATCATTAAAGAATAAAGAAAGGATTATAGTATTCTGGTGCAGTCCTCCCACACGGAACCCTGAAACCTAATTGTAGCCCTTGAGGGTTTGAGCATTGCCCTGCTTAATGATAATTTGTGTCACTGCTCCAAAAAAAGAAGAGGCTGTTAGGGCAGAAAAAAAGCTCTGATGAACAATGGGAGAGATCAAATTAACATGAATGGGCAGAAGCCCCATATGTGGTCACAGGATCCATTAAGACAGGTATTTCCAGGAAAAAGAGGGAAGCATTAGGGCCATCGTGCAAAACACTGACAAGTTCAGAACAATCTCACCCTTATAATTCTCATAATTTTCCTTCAAGGAAAACAAAGTCAAGCTGAAACAGGTACTGGAAAGGACAGTGGGGTGACAAGGGGGAACTGGAGAGCCTGTCTGACAAGTGGAGATGTGTCTATTTTGTGCATTGAAGTACAGCAAAGAAAGCCTTGAGCTAGCACCTGCCCAAGCCCCTACATCCAGATGGTGCACTCAAATGTGGAAATAGCAGCCTCAGTGTAGACCTGAACCTCCCCTGAAACACTCTGCAATGCATAAATACTCTGCTCAGGTGGAATGATGCGCTGAAGCACCTTTACAATTTTCTAGGACTGGAGTTGGCTTGTGCAGTTCTTCTCCTTGGGCCATAACACCCAGCCTAAAATCTTGCTGAGCCTACTCAAGTCAAGTAGGCTAAATTTTCTATAAATTTTCTCTTCATAAGGATAGACACTGAATTGTGTGCATGCTTACTGTGGGAAGGGTCAATGAAGGAGGAAAAGAAGAACTAGTTAAACCTGAGGCAAAAAAGGAAGTACTTAAACTAGTCAAGAAAACTGTAGGAGCTCCAACTGGCAGAGGAGCCTTTTTGCAGTGGCTTTTGATTAGGAATATTGAACCTGGTTCGTAGGAGATGTTTGTTCCCTTCTCTAGCAAGTTAAGGGACACCACAACATTATCAGCTGAAGTTGTTCAGCCCCTTGTGGATGAGAACTCGGATAGCAACAGATTTACAAAATGTGGTAACCTCAGCAAAGTCCAGACATGGGAAGTGAAGAAATGAAGATTTGCCTAAAACTACAGAGTGTTTTAGAGACCAAGTTCTAGTCACCAGGTTGGGGTTCTGTGGTACACAGGATGCTTCACAGTCAATGTATATGGCAAAAAGCACCCAGGGCATGATGCTGCCACTGGTTGATGTCTGCTGATGCCCTGAGGTCTGTGCTAGAGCACAGTTTGGTATCAACTAAATAAGTCCTGCATGAATGTGAGCTGAACCCTCACCTCCCAGGCTCTCACTGGTCCTACATGTGATCTTGATTCGTTTGTGATGGTCTAAATAAAACTCCTCCAACATAGAGCATGATGGCTCCTTGCCTGTGGCGGGAGGCAGCCCTGCGCAGGAGGCTGTTAGTGTAGCATTGCACAGAAGAGAAGCTCAGCTGGCAGGAAGAATACTCTTGTGCTGGTGTGTGTGGGGCAGTGAGGGGCTGTGGGGCAGGACCCACCCAGGTGTGCTGAATCTCTGCTCTGTGTGTTAAGCACTGCACCAAAGGCAGCATAGATGCATTTATTTATTTCCCTCTTCAAGGCAATTTGTACAGACCAGAAGAGACAGGGACCATGGAGGTTAAATATTCAGGGTGGGGATTTAGCTGTGTGGATCCTATCAAGGTTAATGGAACTTGTACCTCTAAGTCCCTTCACATCACTCAGTGAATAGTCAGTAACCCTCGTACATGAGCCTTAACAAGAGTTGGTCATAAGCAGTAGCAGCACTAGAAATAAAACTCATTTGATGAACTAAATGAAACTATTAATTTAAGAACAGCAAGTATTGTTGTAGTTGCTGTTGTGTTCAGAAGCTGCGGAAAGCAAAGAGTTAAGGAAGAGATTAAGATTTTGTAAGAGGTGATTTCTGTTTTCCTATCTGACATCCTTTTCTGAAGCTTATGATGCAGTTTTCAGTATTATCCCCATGAAGATGTCATCCAATTCTCTCTTTATCTACACTTAGAGGTAAGCATATTGAGCTGTTGGTACAAACTGGGCTGTAGTAAAAATGCACTCAAAATATGACTTTAACTTTGGCTGTAGCATCCCCAGGTGTTCTACCTGAGATGCTGTTTCTGTAATATCCAGGTGCATGATTCCGACACGTTGGAGCATTTGCTCGCTGGATTGTTAGATTTCTTTATGGTGCACCACAATAGAAACAGGAGGGCAGGGGGAACCTCTTTTATGCAAAAAATCATATCTCACTGGGATGTAATGAAGTTACACCTCAGATGGGAAAATTTGGATCCCCCAAATCTAGGAGATTCTCCAAGAGTGCCTGTAAATGTCCTGAAAATGTTTCACGTGATAAAACCTTTGCCTCTTCAGAAGTGGCTTTTGAACTCACCTTTTCCAACAACTCTGTTCTCCTGTGGCAAGATAAGGGTTAAAAAGCCTTCCTACTTCTAGGAGAAAACAGTAGATTATCAGCCTTATCCTCCTCAGAAACATCCAGATAGAGGTCAGCTGAACCTTTATGTGAGTCAGGACTCATTTTCTCTAATATAATCATATGTTTGGTGATGGATTCAAAGAAAATTGCCCAGTACTTGCAGGGTTAAATCACTAATAATGATGTTAGTAGTGATCTGGCTGGCAAAGTATAATTCCCCTGAGATCACTTTCTCCAAAAAAGGCAGCAGTGTGCTCTGGTGGTTTTTGAGCAGGCATTATACCCTGGGTTCCATGTGGATTAGGTGACTACTTTCTCATCTAACCCTTTTCTGACACTTAAAGTTCATGTGGCTTATCAGTGAGGTGATAAGAGGGTGACATTCACTGTAGTCTGACCATATTTGTCTTTATTTGTCTTCATTACCAGTTTTTGGTAACCTTGGAGAAAGAAGTTACAGGAACTATCAGCCCAGGTGACAAATTTGCCAGCAGGCCAGGGTGAGAGCTGAAGAATCTCATTCGAGGTGAGTCCCTCTTCCTCTTGAGTAATGCACCTTTGCAGGCTTCACTCTTCAGGATGATTTGATGTAGCAAAAAGGTGTGAAACAGGGAAATCCAGGCCCAGGTAATTCAGCTCACGTTTAAAAGGAGGTTTTGCTTGTTGATTAGGTAATCCTTCTCTAGGAAATGCACGGCACCAACTGCTTTTCATGCTAGATTAGTGCTCCTGTGGTCAATTTGCTTTTACTAATGTCAGGGCCCCATGGAGCAGGTTCATCTGTCGCATAGCAACTGCTTCAGCAGCAGTGGAGGTAGCCATGCATAAAAGATTACACATGATGGCAGGGCACAAGTGTGAAGATTTTCAAAATTAGATACAATCTCAGCATGAATATGAACTGCGGAATTGACATGGAAGGATTTTTTCAACTCATCAAGTTTCCATATTTATCAGAAAAAGTGATTTAACAGCAGTGCATGTAAAATGAAGGAAATGCAGAGGGCAGTAATTTAGAAAAAGCAGCAAACAAGCCAGTGTCTGTACACAAATAAATGTAAACAGAAAGCCCCGCACACTTTCTGCCAACTGTGAGGCCACCTTCAGTTTCATGCTACAGATGCCCTCAGGAGAGGAGACGATCTACAGTATTTTATGTACATTTCAAAAGGTCACACTCTGAAATGTCCCACAGTCACTGGTAGGGGCAGGTGAGATACTTTATGTGGCTTCATTTGCAGTGCACCTCGACGGCCCGTGGAGCTCCCACACCCTGCCCCAGGACTCTGCCTCTTTTCCTACATTTTCCAGAGGAGCAGGGACATTTTCTGCTTTTACTGTTTGCTTTAGCTTTTGCTTTGTCACACAGTTGAGCTTTCTTGGACATTTCTTTTCAAACTACATTCAATCTTCTCTCTTAAAAGATGGACAGAGGGAGGGAGAGGTTGATCGATTAGTTATTTTAAAAGCTGTATGTCAAGGACTGTGTTTTGTTGCTAAATAAGGTTTTTCTCCTCTGTCTAAAATGGAGCAGAAGTGAGGATTTGAAGATCTTTGTATTTGAAATGCCCTGCTAATTTGACAGGCTAGTTTTGCAGGGAAGGTTTGTTTTTGTTTTGTACTTTATTCCCTCTTACTGGGAGGACAAAAGGCTCGGCTCACGCTGCAGAGTTCTGTGGCTGATCCTTTTGTATGCAAGACTAGCAGACTTGCCTGAAACAGGAACCTTGGAGGTAAATCAGGCTAATGAAGCAGCTCTGGGAGGCAATGTGCATTATTTTGTATCCCACAATGATTTTAAAGTCAACACACATACAGTACCAAGTATTTTGTAGACTAAGACACCTGTAGGAGATCCAAGGGAAAGCTGTTCATCCAGTTTCCTCCGTGCTTTCATTTAACTGATAGCAATTGACTGTCTCTTTTTGTTTTTTTTTCTTTCTTCATAGCAAGGAGTGTAGGAACCATTTTATTCTCTGGATAAATTTTATCTAGGCAAGAAATTGTATTATGACAGTCACTATCCATGACACTAAAATGCTTTTATTAGGACAATTACAGCTCTTTTTACTCTAGGCTGAAAGAGAAAGTGAAGAGCTAGGTTTGCTAGAGAGAAAGCAGTTTGTTAGGAATGGCCTTTTGCTGCAAAGAGATCAGGGTCTTCTGGATTAATCTTCGGATTATATAGATTTTCCAAGGATAAGACAGCTAAGTCATCCTCCGTCTCTAAGGAAGACAGCATTGTAGCTGCTTTGGCTAATCTAAGACAACAGCTTTTCCCTTCGAGGGTGTCAGTAATCCAAAAGATTGGTAGATAGAATAATTGAAGTTCTCAGGGGTTAGGTTTAGAGACTGCAGCCATTTTTGCAAGAGCAGCAGCTTATTAAACTGACAAAGCCACACTTCAGTACCCACTGGCCCTTCCTTAGCTGCCATCACAGTGTTATTTCCCCAGCATGTGTTTGGGGCATTCTGACTGGAAAGCAAAGTGGGAGAAAAAGGATAAGGCCTGGTAACAGCCTAAGCTCTTCTTTGCCATTTTAAGATTGATAATGCCGTGCAGTTCATCTGTGTTTACCTACCTGGGGTATCAGAACACGCTCTAGGCTGTAATGATGAGGGCTGTCCTACACTACACAACAGAAATACTTTGCTGTCCTCATTTGTAAGTAGGAAACTGAGGCACAGTGTTTAGCTGGCATCCTTCCCATCGTGCTGTAGGTCAAAGGCACAGGAGGGTAGAGAACCTCCAAAAGTCAGACCCTGGGCCCAAGGGCCTCACCCCTGTCTGCATCACTGAGTGCGTGAATGAGCTGCACAGCCTCGCCGGCCACAGCAGCGTTCCAGGAGGTGTCTCCAGTGTCGACATCCCCTCTCATGCTCCTCCAGAAGGCACAGAGCAAATGGGCTGAGGAACAAAAAGCTGTTGCTACATCAACACCTTGTTCACATTTGGTCCTGTGAAAGATGCAAGAGAAAGACTGTCCCAGGGGCCACGCAGCCATGAATCTGTGTTTTTGAAGCCCCCTGTTATTAGCCTTCACTCTTTGCAGACACCTAACATATTCAGAGTTCAGTTTTGATAAAATAAATGAAATAATTTTCAGCCTCTCCTTATATGATATTGCCAAGGCTTCATTTCCTATCTTGCACTTGGACTGCCAGTTTTATCAGACCAACCCTAGTTTTACTCAGAGCACAGCTGGCAACCACTATTTTTTCAAGCAGTCAAGTCCTTCCCTGTCAGTGTGTGAGCAGAAACATGCAGCCATTTTTCTGGAGCTATTAAAAAGAGCCAGTTCACCATCCTTCTTCTCTGATAGGAAGGTGAAAGTAAGGATAGGAATAATGTCTTTCTGTCTAGATGTTTTTAAATTCATAACAATTATGTTTCCACAGCAAAAACTATGTATTTCTGAAATGTGCATGCATTGTACGAACACACGTGCATGTGCAATTTTAGTACTTGAAATATGGATGGTTTCTTTCATTCTTCTCTAAGCTGTCCTTTATTCTCTTCTAAAAAACACACACAAAGAAGAAGATTTGACTGAATCACAAGGATTTGCGTTGTCCAGTCCTTTAACAACAATCTGTGACAGTTCCTGCAGGCAAAGGTGCAGTTATGGGATAACTGTGGCCAGTCATCCTCTCCTACCAGTCCTGAGAGGTGAAGGATGGGGCAGATTCTGTAGCAAAGTGCTTCAAAACCATTTAAAAGAAGGAAAAAAAAAAAAAAAAGAATTATCGTGTGCATACTGCCTATTTGCTGCGGCTTCCCTTCAGAGTCTTGGTGAGGTAGCAGTGCCAGAGTTATCAAGGTAATGTTTTTGAATTTGCAACTTTTCAGTCTCATTGTGTTTTCCTTGTATTTCTGGAAGGACAAACACAATCACAAGGAACTGAGCAGGGCTGTTAAACTGCCTTTTTGGCTTTTATCATAACCCCTCAATCTTTTTTTAGTGTAAATGATCCCAATATCTGCAACTTCTCTTCACATTCAGTTTATGTTTCCATCCAGTAAAATCAAACCATTTTATGTTACCTTAAAAAAAAAATCAATAGATTGGGTATGGTGCAGACACTAATGTTAATGTTTTTTCCCAGTATTTGTGACTACTCCTGTTTATCTGTGATTTTATGCTTCAGCAGCACTGTATGCAGCTTCCAAACTCTTCAGCTGCAATCTGGTGGGCTCTGATGGAATTAATTTTGATTTTATCATCTTTATCTGCTCTTAAATATTTACCAGTACACCACAATCTCTTTTCTGTCCAATACTTTGTTCAAGGCATTTTTAAAATTTGCTCTATGTTCTTTTAGAGTCTGACTGTAATAACAGCATTACATGATGTCACTGCCTTTTCCTTACAAATATTTCACATCTAATGGTATGATCACTGAATTCTAATTGTGTGTTTTATTTCTCAGCCTTGTTCATTTTTGGAAACAAATTCAAGGGCAATTATGATCTTCTTGCATCTCATGCAGGTGGGGTGTAAACCAAACAGACTCTGAAATAGAGTCCATCAGAAATTATGGTTTTGCTACTGCTTTTTCTCTCCCCAGTTATTGCTAACATAGTTTTCAGATTGTGAAAATTGGTAATCCTGCTTGATACTTTTTTTTGTTATCTTTAAATCTATCTACACCTTTATATTCTGTTTTGAAGATTTAATTATACATATAACTCTCTTTCTAGCTCTTCCATCTTATGTTCCCCTTCTCTTGCTCATATCACTGCTGTGAAATCCATAGGATTTTTTTCTGTATTACTAGATTTCCATGATTTACTCAAGCCTATATTATTTTTGGAAATTATTATTATCCCTTTTTAGGCTTCTTAATGCAAAAAAAATATAATTCAAGCATTATACATACTATATAAAATTTGTTCCAATACAGGAAAAATAGGCTTCACTTAATTTTTTTATTGATAATAATATTTTCTTGCTGGAAGGAACAATCAGCCTTTCCATTTTCTCTTACTTTGTTTTTTTCTCATTATACCTTTTGAGATTAATAGTATTTTGCTATCACCTACTTTCACCTGAGATTCTATGTTTCCATTCCACTGTATATCCAGTCCTACAATTAGCATTTGCTAATTAAAACCACCATATTTCACTGTTAATAGCCACCGTGTCCTCTTCATTTCTTTGTTCATGTACAGTTTATTTTTCTTAGTCTGCATTGTTTAAGTACCATGTCCGGACTGCTTCAATGCAGATTCAGAACCTTCATCCATCAGTGACAAACTGAACTGTTTGTTCATCAAAAATTTTTGCTTAACTCCCAGATTCCTGAATGACTATAAGTGAGCTTGAACTCTTTACCTCTCCTCATCATCTCCCTCACTTCACCCTGGGGACTTAAATCTTGTTTTCAATGCCATCTATCTGGTCTAAATTCTGGTCTCCACTTCTCAGCAGTCTCTGTTTTTTTTCTGTGTGCTCATGGACTCTCCTCTTCATGTCAGCTCAGAGGCATCATGGCAATGTTTGTCCAAGAGGTACCTGGCTCTGGGATTCCAGCCTGGCTCCATGTGAGGCTGCCAGCAGAGACAATGGAAAGAGAGAAACACCTGCAGAGGTCAATTAATGTAAACCATCTCAGGCACCTGCTTTAGGGCAGGCAGGAAGCTCAGCACTGGCAGTTTCTCCTCCTCTCTCCAGTGCCTGCAGTGGGAGCTCAGGTGACCAGCTCAGAGTTAGTGCCTTGCCTTGCCTTGGGTGGCCAAAGGTAGGGGTGGTGGATCCCAGCCCCAGGGTCAGCGCATGGCATCCAGCGATGCAGAATGTCACCCCACAAACCCGTGCCGTGGGCCAGGAACTGATTGCTCTGTTTGGGATCCAGCCTTTTAGCACTAGGCAGCTATGGAAAGAAGCAGGCAGCCCCACTCCACATGGGCATGATCTGGGCGGAGCAGTCTCACTGCCCAGGAGGGAGTTTGCTGCTGCTGATGCTGTCACTGATTGAGCCTTCAGCTCCTACCAGCAATCCCAGGTTGGTCAAAGGCCCTGTGTAGCCACAGGTTGGAGCACAAAGCCTGTACTGCTGTTTCCACATATTGGCATCTCATGCAGCCAACATGTGTGCCCCAGTGACCTGTGAGGTCATTAATTTAATGTATTTAATCCTGCCTCCCTTATTTCTGCTCTGTCAAAAAATTTCAAATTCACCTTCAAGCTTAATTTTATAATAACCCATAGGTAGTTTAAATATTTCAGGCAGTTCACCTCCTAATCACCTTTCCTTGAGGCTAAATAATTCCCATTTCATCATTCTCTCAGCTACTCTGGCAGCATTCTCCAGTACATTAATCATGTTGGTTGCCCTCTGCTGTACTTTCTCCATTTTATTTACATCGGTCTTCCACTCTCATGACCAAAATTGGACATTACATTCCAGATTTGGTCTACCACCACAGGGTCTTACATAGTAAAAATGTAATTTTTTTGGCTTTGTTACAGATATACCTCTTTCTTAATGTGTACTAGCACCTTACCAACCTTCTTCACTGCTGCTGCCTGTTGCACTGAGAACATGAGATGGATCAGTCAGATACACCCAGGGCTTTTTCCTCTTCATGTTAACTGCTTCATTACCAACTCACCCTTTTTTAGTTTAGTGCATCTCTATTAATACCAACATTATTTACTGTGTATGCACTAATTTTCTGTGAAGAGCAGAGGACATTGCAATAAGAAGTGAGGATATTGAAACAAATCAGGGAATTTTTTTTCTCTTGAAAACCTGGATGATTTCATTGGAATTTGTCTTCTCTTCTGCTTTATATTTCATGTTTCCTTTATGCCCTTTGCATTTACATTAGTGTTATCAAAGCTATTATATAAACATAAATCTCTCAGAGTTTCAATGACCAGCCCTATTTTAGTGTCATTTGTATTACTTAACAAATACGGAGAAAATTCTTGAAAGGGACAGTTTGAGGATAGCAGAGTAGGGATACGGGAATGTTAAAAATCCTGACTAAATAGCTGGTTTGATTTTCTCAGAGGTACAAGTTCATATTTTTCCTAAAATACCCAAAGAAAATACTTCCATACCAAACCAACCAACCAACAACCCCCACAATTCATGTGTAATGTGGACAAAGTTTCTGCCCAAGTAAATATGGATGATCCTATTTTCTGGACAAAACCAAGCCTAAGTTTCTTCCCTCAAACATTTTGTCATGTAATCTTCCTAGGATTTCATGGAACCTTATATTTAGACAGATTCAGAATTATGAACCATATCATAAATCAAGACACTTTGTTCTTAAAAAATTTTTAAGATACTGATCCAGAGTAAAGAAACAGAATCAAATGCTGTACTAGGTAAGTAGAGAAGAGGATTGGTAGAGCATACAATTTTCTTCCAAATTTCTTATTATTTTAGTGACAGATGATTCCAGTAGTTTTCAGGTTGGGACTTAGGAAATTTGAGTTCGGTTTGAGTTCAATTGAGTTCAGTTTCAGGGCAAGTCATGTAATTTTTCTTTGCCTCAGTTTCTCACTGATGACAGGTACCCTGTAAATGCTGAGTGCACTGGATACCATGGTCATAGAGACCATATAACAAAATAAAGGGCTCAGATGACAAGCTCATTTAAATCCCGTTTTACCAAAAGTAAGGGCAATGCTTTTATGCAGCAATTTGACATAAGTTGCTGATGACCAAATCCTGAGACATGGCCAGGAGTCCTGCTTGGGTTTAAATAAGCTGGAGGGAAGGACAGAGGTGATTTCTGGAGCAGCCACACATCATCAAAGTAGTTTGCCTCCTGCACTTACCAGTAAAAAAAAGTGACTTCCACATTTCTCATGAATCCTTGTAAACAAGTGCAGCCAGAAAGGTATGAAGAGGATTTACAAGGGCTAAAAACATGGGCCAGAATTCCTTGGAGATTTGTATTGTAACTAGACACTGTAATTCTGAAAAAATATTCTGTGTCCTCTGAGAGCAAAGCTACAATGAAGACTTTCAGGAAAAATAATTCCTTTTGACTGGAAATATTCCAGATTGTTTGGATAACTTGGTCACTTAAAAAAAAATAGAGAAGATATACATGAAAAGTTTTTCATTAACCATCTAGAGTCTTCCTCTACTCCTTTCTGCTGTTCAGACTTCACATTCTGCCTTTATTTCAACATGGGTACCAACAGAGCTGGGTGCCATTGAGAGCTATTTTTAATGTATATTTATTAGTTACAGATTTTTACTTGTTATAGATATTTAATAGTTATGGACAAATTGTTGAAATATGATGCTTAACTACATTCAGGTGGTAAATAAAAAATCTGAGGAGTCCTGAATTTCTCTCTGCCTACAGTAGCAGCCAATATTTCAATAGCTGTAAACAAAATAAAGGAGATGCAACTTGCTATACGTTGACAAAGCTCTGCTAATTTAGCTCACATGAGGACTTGACTCCAGTGTTTAGACTGACTACACATGATGGTATTTGTTTCTGCCCAGAAGGCAGTCAGAGGTAGGATTTCAAAACACAAATTGTACTGGCATAATCCATTTAGCTGGGATTTAAGGATTAAAAAACAGAGTAAGAGAATGACTTGGATGCTCATGATGTAAATAAGATTAGATAATGAATCATTTCCTCATGTGTTGAGAAAATAAGATTAGGTTTTTGGTGGTCATGTGAACAGTTTTTCACTGATGACCAAATCCAAACCTCTGAAAGTAATCTTTTGCTTGTCCTCATCGTTCACATTGTATCAGGAACGTGTTCCTGTTGCTGATAATTTTAGACATCAAGAGTGAATGCTGCAGTTTTGTGTGACTTTAGGATATGAGATAACAGAGAATTGGCGGTCCACAGTTTACCACCATTTCTGTTGCTCAATTTTTGCCATTACAGTGAGTTTATGAAGATTGGAAGCAAGCTGAGAACATGGGAAACAATGGAGTTCTGCCACCACTTTCATCTCAGCCAGAGTTTATTCGGGGGGTTTTATGTAGCTTTTCTTCCCACCATATGAGGAGCTGAACTTGAACAAGTTGTTATGGGATAATAACCAATAGTCCTGGAAAACAGAACTTGTTTATCCATCAGCTAAACCTGGAAAGCAGAAGGAGAAAAAACTTTATTGAATCTCCATCTTTTATACTATTCAGATTTCAGCTGTCAAACATTTTTACCAAAGTAGTTTTAAATTACCACATTAATTTCAAAATTAAGCTAAGTCCTTAGTAAGTAAACCATTTTCATCAGTATCTGAAAGATTTCTTTATAAAGTTGATTCACTAAGGGCTCTCAACTTACTGCATCAAAAGAACATCACAATTTTCGCTATTCATTATATTCTTACAGTAGAGATTCAAAACATTTATTGAGCTGCTTACATTAGGGATTCATGTAAAACATTTTAAAAGTATTGCTGATTTTTTTTCTTTTTCTTTTTTTTTTTTTTGGTAGCAATTTTTCTTCCCATACATACATATAGGGCCAGTATGCCATGGCAGATGCATATTCAGCTGCTGTAAATCAGTACAGCTCTATTGACCTCCTCCAAGCTACTCCAGTTCATAGAGATCTGACCTATCAAAAATCTTTATTTCTGCTTTTGCATGTTTATATCCTAGTCAATTTTCGGTGATGGGAAAGGTTGAGATGAAGGAGTAGATCAATGTGAGACCAATTGTTAAAATTTTAACTGTGTTCATTCGTGGAAATAATGTGTTACTGTGAGGTTTATGTAACATAAAACAGTGGGGTCCATTTATGAGTTGAGCTCTTATGTACCACCACAACACAAATAAAACCCTTGCTTTTCTCATCTAGCAGTGACCGGTAATAAAGGTGAAAAAATAACTGTACAGGGGAGAAGGCAAGCAAAGGGTTTGGACAATTGTTTACCCAAATCCTCAGTACTGTGGTCATGTGTTTGCATCAGCCCTTTTTTTTGTTGATTACTTTGTATTTGTAATGGAGTTTTGATGTAGTTTGAAGGAACTGTATTTGCCAAAATCAGAAGTATATTCTACTGAGTAAACAGCAGGAAGATCTTGGTATAGTCTTGTTTTGTAAATGAAATGAAACAATTCCCTTCCAAATGGTGTTTCCTATTGCGTTGAGCCTCCTGTTAAACTGAAAGTTAGAAAACTGTGCTCAGATCTAGTGAGCAGTTTTCAGGGAAATCTGATTTTACGTTTGACATGGCAAAATAACACAATCACTGCACTGCCTGTCACACTTCTACTCTAATAGAGCTTTCCTGTCAGAGAGCAGACGGGAGATACCGGTCCCAGAGATAGACCAGAGGCTCCAGGCTGTGAAGACACTGGTTTAGAACTCTGAATATCCCTTTTCATAGCATGTAATAGTGAGCAACCATTGCTTGTTCCAGTATTTATTGGTAGCCTGTTCCATATGAATCATTCCTGTGCTTCTGAAAACCATGGCTTATAGGGAGTTTTTCAGAGAACAGTTTTGGAGTTTATCATTACTGAAGAAATTCTTCTCTTGGACATTTTCATGGAAGGAGAGGTTTGGTACCAACATTTCCAAAAGCAGATCAATACTACAGAAGCAATAAAACACCTTAGCAGAAGGACAGTAAGAGCAATTCAAGAGCAATTTGTCCTGCCAGGAAAGCCTTGGGCAACAGGAAGCTTGGTGAGGAGCATTGGATCACAGCAGCACAATGTCCCACACCCAGCACAGACAGAGCAGGAACAGGGCACAGGGAAGGCAAGAGGCCTGATTGCAAAGAGGAGACAGGTCTAGAGCAATTAACACCTTGCCAAAAGAGTTGCTAAACCAGGAGGTAATGAATGGCATGAACTGTGTGTTTTCTGTAGGGCACTCATTGCTCGTGTTCTCCAGGGCAGCACCTTAGGCTGGCAAAGGACAGGCTTGGAAGCCAAGGCTCATGGGCACATGGACAGTCCTTCACCCAGCTGGCCTCTGGATCACCAGGGTAACCCAGAGCGGATATCACCTTCTAGAAGAACTCTCCTGATTGTCCCCAGCAGTGCTCTACAACACTGCTCCCAGGTGATAACCAGCTCTTCCTAAAGCCAGGGACGTACATTCGGGAGTCTGAATGTTGGGAACTTTTTCCAGAAATGTAACACTGCACTTTCAGACAGGATATCTATATGCAGGCAGTGTATCAATGTGTTAATATTCTCTGGAAGAGAAGGCTCTGGGGGATTTGTTTAACTACTTAGTGCCTCTGGGTGCATCACGTACCATTTGGGTGCTTTGTGTGTTCTGGCAGTGGGAAATAAACTCAGAAAAACTTTCAGCTGTGACAGCAGCGTTTGCTACTTTGCCTCCATGTATAACTGAAAGAAAATATGCCAAGAGTGTCAGAACCTGCTTTTAGTGAAATTATCAAAGAACTTCTGGGGTGTTCAGGCTATAGAGAGGAGTTGTTCTGTCACAGCACTTTCTGTGGGGAAGTCACATTGTGTAGTAGGTATGTTGCTATTGTTATATTATACATTTCTGATTATCCAGAGTTAGATTAGCAGGGCTGATTTAGGAATTCATCAAAATGAGCTTGTACCTTCCATAAAGGTTAACTTTGACTTGTAAAAATGCATTAAAGATGAACAGTCTTCAGTACTATGCGCCTCAGAATTTTATAGTGAATGAGCTACATGTCATTGATTATTTACAGAGCCCTCCACACCATAGTAATTCCAAAGTAATATCAAGATATATGTATCCTGAAGCTTGTTGAAATGGAAAAAACGTTGCCAGTGATATTTTGTAAAATAAGTACAGTATAAAGGTCATTGTGGGGAGGTGTAAAATTACAGGATATCTTGACCATGAAATTCAGTTGAAATAAGTTCAGAAATTATTAATCTCTCCTTAGAGTGAAACGATGCATTGGCAAATCTGCAGTGAACTGAATTTCACTTAGGTTTTGTTTTAAGTGGAAAACTGAAGGGAAGAGAAACCCCAGCTGCACAAAGATTTTCGATTTCACCATGTTCCCACAGAAGAACTGCAGTTTTGACAGGGCTTCAGCTTCAACTGGCAGCACGTCCCACAAGAGATTTTTCTCTTTCCTTTCTTATACAAAGACAGTGTTTAGTATTGTATCTCTGTGTGTTTGCCTGGAGCAATCTAAGGTACTATGGCTTTTCTAATAGCAATTCACATTTGATTTTCATACTGCGGCTGTTCAAGGTTTGCAGTAGTGTTTTAGTTTTAATTTGACAGAAATTAATAAGTTTAAGGAGAAAGATATCATACATCAGTGCTGTACAGCAGTATTGTCACACTTCCTAATTCGTTAGACAATAAGAATAATCTACCACTTCCAATTTAGACTCAGTAAAATAAACACATGTATATTAATGATTTTAAAATATTTCCGTTCAGTCAAGCATGTCTTCTTTATGCAGAATAGCATCAGATCAATAATTAGTTACCATGCATTTTAATAACAAGAGTTTTTGGTTAGGATTGTTTTTCATAATTTTGCATTTATGTTTGACAAGTTCAGGAACTTGTCTTATTTGAAAGAAAAATATTAATGCAGAAATTACTTCTCATTGTATTATTGCTTGCCAAATCTAATATGTAAATACCCAGTAGAACTCATGCTTATGTTAATGGAGAGAGGATCATAGAAATCTTGTAGACAGAGTCTATTTGTCCCACTTTGTTCCACACATCAGTATTCTCCATGGTACTTAATTATTCAGCGTTTTAATTTTAAATTAAAAATAAATACTGTACACGAATGATAATTTGAGTGAAATGATAAGAAAACATTGTGAAATGCTAGATAAGTTTCCTTATGGTGTTCTTCTGGTGAAAAAAAGTATCATGAAGAACCACTCCTTATATTTCCTAAATTTAACTCCATGCCATCATTATGGATCTCAAGAACACATATCAGTGACTGGTTATAATGTGGAAAAGAAAAGCAGTTGAAGCCATTGTATAGCCAAAGGCATAGTGAAATTATTATTTAATGCTGGATTTATTATCTCTGCACATTTTGTGAAGTATGAGGATTGCCACTTTTAGTTACAAAATTCATGCCTGGCATAGGACGATTTTATATACAGATTCTAATTTTTCCTAATAAACTTTCTCAAAATAATTAATTACCAACAAGCTTATAGCTGGAAATTTTGCCAAGATTTGACTGACCTAGAAGGTTGCTCGGACTGTAGTTGTTGGATGGGCTGCAAGACCTGTCTGAAACAAGAGGAAACTTTTAATTCCTGCATGGACAAGTCTGCAGGAGTGACCTTCCTCTAGAAAATGGCTTTTCATTTACACTAAATGCAGGGATTGACATCAGACACACTTTTCTAGGGAAAACAGAATGCTATGGATATGTGAAAGACCTAAAAACTGACTCCTTTAATTTGATACCAGCATGGATATGAAGCTTGATCACGGGAATAAGGAGCCAGAAGCATCTGCTTTCCAATTCACTTCTGAATTTTTGGTGTGATCAACAATGGCAGATGATGGTGAGCACTACCATGAGGCTGTCACACCAATACACCCCTCCTAGTTATCCTACTACCACATTGCAGTGGCTGAAATACAACATGATCTCAGCGAAAAACTTCCTCATTTTCCATACCTATATAATGAGAGAAGCAGTGTCTTTTCCGTCTCTGCTTTGAACATGGATTTAGGTAACTGTAGCCTTCCATGTCACACCGAAAAGAATATCGATTTGTGTCACCTTTCTCTTAGAAATTATATTTTTAAAAGTGTTGAAAATGATTATTTAAGATAGTAAGTATGCTATAGGTGGGAATGTAGATTAATGCAACCAGGTGTTAAATTGTATGGAAATATATTTAGTCACTTTCCTCTAGGTTTCAGAACATGTCAAAAGAATCTTACCATAGAAATAAGACTAGAACTAGAAGGATCTTAATGGGTCGCTTTCAGGATTTCAAAATATTCAGCTGTAAATTTTGAAGGTAAATACAGGCACTGACTTCATTTCAGAGTTATCACATGCTTATTCTTCAAAGACCCACTTGTGTTTCGCTGACTGTGCTGTTACCCAAGATACAGAGCCACCAGCAAAGATCTAGATGTTAAAACTCTTGCTTCCATTCTCCCCCAGCCTGCAAACCTTTGCTTTGTAGAAGCAAATCTAATTTCACAATTCCTTTACCTCACTTTCTCCCTCTCAGGTACCTGATTTCACTTGTGGGCTTCCCCTGCAGATGAGAGTTTTGTGACCAGGGATCTCCCTCCTTCTCAGCTCAGTTCTGGGATAGTTCCTCTGGAGGCCTCTCTATCTTCCTGCTTGGTTAGGTGTGAGGATGGCTTTCTTTGCTCTCTTCACATTAGGAGCCATCTCAGATTTTGCTTTGCTTTGGTTTGCCACCTTTGCTTTTCCATACAAGTTTAGACCTGGACTAAGCTGTGATGCAGTCACTTTCCACCTCATTCCTTTTTAACATATTCCACTTCGACTTCATTTGCAAACTCACCAGCTTGTTAGCTGCTTTTGCCTTCATTGCATTTCCTTTGGGGAGTTTGGAAGATGACCTGAGCTCTAGCAATTCGCAAACCATAAAATTACACATTGTTATTGATAATACAGTTCAAGTCTGATGGTTGCATTGTTAATTCACAATGGAAACAAGCAGGAGGCAAACCCCCAGTTGTCACTGGTGCTCAAATCACAGAATACTGTACATTTATATTGACTTCCATCTTGCATGTAGTTGGACTTTCTTTTGTTGCACGACTCTTATGGAAGTCTCCTCTAGAACAAATTTGCTCTTATGATTAGAAACCTTAAGTTATTCCATTTATACTTTTTGCTTTAGTGCCAATACCCTTCTGTAGCAGAGATTTTTTTTTTCTCTCTCAGGCTTTTTCCCATGTTAAACTGTTCATCCCTCTTTGTCTTGCTTTCACCTCTCATCCCTCTTATCTCAATTGTCCTTCTTTGCACCTGTTTGAGTTTTTTGTTCTCAATCCCGAGGAGCAAAATTATTCAAAGGAGGTGATGATATGAGTTCCTTGTGCAGTGAAATACCTTCCTGGATGCATCCTAAAGTTGTATTTGTCTTTTTGACAAGTGCATCACACTGTCACCTCACAGTACCTGTAATCAATCTGGGCTGGTAAATCCAGCAGTTACTGTGAGCAAGCTGGGCAAATACTGCTTGAGCATGAAGGATGCGAATATTTTTTGCAATAAATCAACACTTAAATCTTCACTTTGAAAAAAGTATCTGTCAGTTCTAATTGGTAAATTTTAATAGTTTGTAGGCTATAATTTAATAATGAAGGGCTGGGAATTCTAAATGAAACAGAAGACAAGTATCAAAGCAAAATTCATGATAGAAAAAAGTTACTGCTAAAAGTCACATTATCCATTTATTATATATGGCCTTGTGGTTATCTGAATAAATACTCTTCTTTGTGTGCCAATGAACAAAATGGAAAGGTTTACTTGAAATGTTGAAGCATGAAATCATATATTATTTTTTGCCATCTTGTTAATGGAAGCAAGATAATTTTCAATACAGGGGAGCTGCCTTTCTTCACTTAGAGGACAATTCAATAAAGAAAGGGATAGAAGTAAGTCACTTACTTTAGCAACATCTTCCTGTTAAGTGGGGCAGCAAATCAATACCACAGGACCAGAGGTATAGGGACATTAATCATCTTTTCTAGATGTTAAGACAAGAATAGCCTTTTCAGTGGTACCAAGTCCAGGATACAGCTGTGTACTAATAGGAGATACTTAAAATTAAGATTGGAGCCATGTTTAATAATTAATTCCTACTTCACAGAGAAACTGTAATCTGATTTATGAAGCAGGGTAGGCTTTCAGTTAGTTTTGAAATGAGTTACAGACATATCTCGCATTAAAGTGAGCTGACCATGTGCATGAGGCTGAAATGGTGAATTCAGTTTTGGCTTGGCAGCTATATCTCAGTTCTGTCATTAGATAAATCATTGATTCTTATGTTTCCATTTCTATACATGAAACCTTCCATAGGGTAATAACAGTTGCAATCAGGTATCCCTGAGCATATCTAATATACCAAATATTAGGAATGGACTGATTTGATATAACAAAAAAAAAAAAAAATTGAAATACATCTGCTTCGCTATGAAACAAGAGCGCTACTGTGGCCAAGAGCACTTGAAATTTTTATTCTAGATTTTGATTTGATAGGAATAAGCTCTGGATTCATGGGATTGCTTTGGAGACTAAACTTCATTGTGGAAACAACAGCGTGGTTCTTCGTGCATTTCAGAGACATTTCCCCTCCCCAAAACTGCAAATCTCTGGAACTGTGCACCTTGCTTGGGGTGCCTGTGTCCAGGGAAAGGGCTCTGCAAATGTGGAACCTTGTGTTTGTTTAACCTGGAAGTCTGACAAGTGCATATTCTAGAGAGTTGTTTTTCCCCCTGTCAACATGATCTCCATTAGACTCCACAATACAGTTTTAAGCTCAAAGCCCTACAAAGTCAAAATACCGTGGAAAAGGGGATGGCTTGCCATACCCCTTCTGCAGTTCCAGTTAAAGGGCCTGGTCATCAAACGAGCTCACACATTGGGCTTTGCAGCGGGTCCTGAACTGTCATTCATTTGCTAATCATGCAGCCCGGTGCTGGTGATTAGGGAGGAGGAAATAAAGGCAGGGTTTGACTGCGGACCTGAAAGTGAGGTTTCAAAGGTGATATTAGAGAAACCTTCTTTTGACTTGCAAACTTAACACAGACTCAGAGAAAGATTAAATCCAGGAGCTTTGTTTTGATGGGGGGACATTTCCAGCTGCAATGAGACTTTGCATGGCTGGGTTTTAGCTGAACCCAGATGCTTGATGGATGGGCCATACAGAACCCTGGTCCAACTGCTCACAGCACCAGAAGTTTTCTTTCCAATCAGACCTGCACGTTCAGCTTCAGTGAATTTGCTGTTCTGAATGTGTGGAGCAATGCTTTCAAATATAAGACATCATTGAAGTCAATAAACACAAAGAAATTGTGCTACACTATAGGAAGGATAATAACAAATTTTGGCAATGCCTCAGAATATAATGTTCTGATATTGTTCCATTGCAGGTATTTTAACTGAGAGGAAATTATGAAATTTCAAAATAGTAAAGTCTCCCAGGAATGGAAACAGTGATCAACAGGAAGCGTAAGATCCAGAATCACAGAGATAAAAAGGGAATTGAAGTCAACTCAAAAGTAGAAAAAGAAATTTAAAAACCCCCAAAAAACAATGGGGTTTTCAGCCATCAAAACTAGATGACAGTAAGGAAAATAACAGTGAGGTTGGCTTGAGGGAGGATGGCTTTAAGATTGGCATAGCTGCTTTCCAAAAGTGAGATGATTTTGTGGGTCCATGTTCAATTTGGACAATGGCTCTGAGCTTGAATGGGAGAAAACTGGCTTTATGGGAGTGAGCTTGGAAGGGTGAAAATGATGCCTTTGAGGTAGAAGTAAAATTCAAGGAGTGGTTTCCAAGCATCTGTGTCCCAGCTGTCTGAAGGAATTGGCATTCAAAACTGCACTTCTGTTTGAAGGGTATTTAGAACTGTGTTAAAGTAGGAGTGGCAAGAGAAATTTCAAAAATGATTCCTGTATTCAAAATAGGGAAAAAAACCCTGTGTTCTAGTTAAATGTAGGCGTATTAACATGACATCAGTAGTACACAAGGCATTAGAGTGCTTTGGAAAGCAGAGGAAGAGAGAGCATAGCAAATGGAAGAAGTAGGATAACACACAGAATAGGTTTACCGAAAGCAGATTTACGAGATTAACTTGATAATCTTTAGATTATCCTGATCTTTTTAGACAAAGAAAACGGCAATAGATGTGATGTGTGTACACTGTGAGAGAAACATCTGACACAGAGCTACATGGAGAATTGTTTGATTGGGAATGATGAGGATTAGGCCCAGGATTGTAAAATAAATAGAAACTGGCTAAAGGAGATAATAACAGATGATGCTGAAAGAGGAAATACCAGACTAGAGGGAGCTAAAAGTGGAATTTCTGAAGGCACAGTCTGGGGACCAATATCACTTAATATTTTCATTAATCAACTAGGCACAAAAAGAACCTGCTAGAGAAATGTGCTGATGGCTGGAGGTGGGAGGGTTTGTCAATAGCGAGGAGGCTGACAGCATACAGGAAAACAGAATATCCTCTGGGACCAGGAAGATATAAATGGGATTACACTGAACAGTTCAAGTAGTAAGGTCAGGTAGCTGGGAACTAATGACAATTTCTAATATAAAGTAAGGCTTGTTGGTTGGACAGATACAGAAGAATGGGGAATATATTTGGCACTATGTCAAAAGAAGCATTTCCAGTCAAGCTGGGAAAAAAATTAATACCCTTTAGAAGGCCATAGTAAGACTTTTTCAGGAATGTAGTGACCAGCTGTAGACACCTGTGTTTGAAAGAAAGAAATTCAACCTGGAGCAGGAGCAGAGATGGGAGAAGAGAGATTGTGCCTTAGCAGACTAAAGCCTGCAGAGAATCATCCATAAACACGATAGGAACGAAGGGGATTGTATTAAGATTAGACAATATTGATACAGAAATAACTGTAAGATAGTCATCAGTAAGTGACCCTGTATTTCAGAAGAAGGTTTCTAATGAAAGATGGGAGTTTCTGGAAGAGCCTTCCACAGCAGCAGCGAGGAGAACCCCTGTCAGAGTTTCAGTGAGGGAGATGGGTCTGAAGGATGCAGCAGATGTCTGTCTGCTGTAGCAGCACACTGGGCTCTGTGACCACGGGACTCTGCCCCATCCCCCTGTTCTCATTCATTCTGGTCCAATACCCTCATAAATCCAACCCAGCTTTTACCCCTGAAGATCCCTCAGCTGAGCCCCCAGCCCCCCTGACATAGAGCAGGGTTACAACAGTCCTGCAGCTTTGGCAGGCAGGGGTAGCAAGGAGATTCTACAGCCTTAGGAAGCTGCGGAAAGGAAAATGTTTTGCCTGTATCCACCTCTTTAGCAGTGAGAAATGTGGGGTTTTGAGGGGTGGGAAGCAACTTTACTGCATAAATATCTGAAATAGAACTCCTCGTATATAAGAGGTGGGTTTGTCCAGTTATTATTTTGCCTAGTCAGGCCATCACTACTTTAATCCGAAATGTTCAGCTGGAAATATCAGCTTCTCATTGACAAAATGAATACCGTCCCCTTCCCTTGCCATTAGGGTTTCTGGGTTTCTGCTAATATATCTTCCATTTTCCATATTTAATTTGTCTAGCAGAATGAAATAAAAACATGCTGACATTTGCAGGGAAATCAGATACTTCCCCTGAAAGTTTTGATGGAAAATTTTCAAAGAGCCCTAAGGCTCAGGAGCTGCTTGCATCGGGGTGTGGCCAGCTAAATCTGCTGCCTGAATCAGTGGGGGCAATGCCTGAGCATCTCCCAGCCCCTCCGGACCTCCAGGTGATTAGTTCTCGGAGGAAAAGCTCTTTTCTAGCACACCACGTGCTCTGGGTGGCTCCGGCTCTGCTCTCGCAGCAGTTCTGCCTGACCTTGATGCGAGTGGTGCAGAACGCGGCTGCCTCCCCCTCCCCTTCCTCCCCCTCGCACTGCGGAGGCGCAGGAGAACTGACCACAGCCTAGCCCTAAATGCTTTATTTTTAACTTTTGCCAGACAACACGTGTGGCGAAGGCCAAACAAAAAGAGCCCGAGAATGGGGTGTAAGTGCTTGTCAGTGTCAGCCCCAATCATTGTCAGAGAGGGGCTGGATCCTGCAGCTCGCTGCATGCGGAGCTCGGGATCGCTCGGTGCCGCTCTGAAGCCACAGCCATGGACGCCTAGAGAGATGGATAAAGGCAGACAGACACAGATACGGACTGACAGAATCAACCCCCAGATGGATGTTGCTTGAATTTACCAGAAATTAAGATGCTGAACTGCTTGAGAAAGAGTTCCATGATCTAATTAAGTCTCCTTTATGTCTCCCTTTCTATTTTATCCTCCACCCTCTTACAAAAAAAGTACTTTTTGTTATTTGCCGATTGAATTAGAGGAAAATTGTCTGTGGACTAAATAAAATGTTTGCATTCTTTTGTACTAGCATTGAAGGCTTGTGTTTTTTAAAGAAGAAGAAAATGCAGTAGGACATAATAATGTCATACATTCTAACTTGCTCTTGCAAATCAGGACTTCATGATATTTTCCTTTTCAATAAAAATGCTATTTATCATTATGAATTGAAGTGTTAATGGAATCAGCTCAAACACAAACTCATGCATACATATATATCTATATAAATAAATATAATATATACATTAAAAAAATTCCTCACTGCTGAGAATGATCAAGCACCTTGTCAGCAATCCATATTATATTCGTTAATTTGATTCCTGCCAAAAAATCACTTAAGTGAGACCTTCTGATTTCTTTCTTTAACGCTTGAGGCTCCTTTCATCTAAGCAATGTTTATTAACCTATTTCTGAAAATCAGCATGAGCACAAGCTATATTTAATTTGTTCTTTTCTTGTGCTTTGGTTTGGTTGTTTTTTAGTTGTTATTTTTTTTTCTCCCAATGTGTTTTTTTTTTTTTTTAAACCAGTATAAGAAATAGAAATTGAGCATTGGTCAGTATTACAATAACCCACTGGCTCAGAGTGTAACAGCTGAGAGGACAAAAAGTGAGGCTTATTATATGATTTTATATTCTTTAGGGGAGACTGATTTTAGTTTAATTCCGGGACTGATGGTAGTGACAGCAAGAAAAGTCACCTGAAGAATAACACTGTGACCTGATGACTGCGGTGTGGGGCACAGTTCACACCCTCTGCTCTCTCCCTGTCTTGCCAGTGTCCCCCTCCTGCTATTTTGAATAGCAGCTCTCACTGGGTCCCCATCAGAAAGGTGAGTGCAAATTTACTGAACTCCTCAGTTAATTTGAAATATGCATATTAAAAGTGATATAAGACTAGATAATCTTGTTCATACTTTCACACAAAAAAAAATGACTTAAACACCCAGTAATCAATAAACTCTGCAGCAAAACCAGGGCAAATTTGGAGAGAAACAGCCATCATGATTTTTATAGGCCTGGCAGATACAACTATCCCTGCATGGAAGAAATCCTGGTCCCATTCCTATGGAAGGGCTTTTGCCACTGTGGTGAACGTGCCCAGGGTTTCTCTCACACTTTTCCAACACCCAAGCTCGAACAAGGCAGGCTGGAACAAGGCAAACTTGCCCCTATGTTCAGCAGGGTTTGTCCTTCTCCCAGCTCTGCAACCAAGGAAAAAACACTTGCCAAAAAAAAACCTATCTCTTGCAGAATTTACCTGAGGTGAGGTTGTGGCTACAGATTAATATAGGAAGCAGCTGTCCTGTCTGGACAGCCCCAATATTCCTACCAGGAAGGGTAAATGTATTTTCAAAATTGCTGTAAGAAGATGTTTGTGGTAGTGAGATAGCCCTTATAAAAATGATGGTTATCTGAGAGCTGGAGCAGAGAGATACCAAATAGCAGCAGGTAAAAAAAGGTTTTTATTTTTTGACCCTGTTTATTTAGAGAAGTGGATGGCCTTCAGTCAGGACTTGACATTGCACCTCTCAGAGGAAGTCTTTCACCTTCCTCATTAGGCAGGGAGGGAAATCAATGGGATAACTTGAAGAAACTTAGAGACTGAATCAACCTCAAATTTTCTGAGAACCCAAAATAAATAAGCTTTGCTCGAGCCACTCAGTTCAAACACATGCCCGAAAGATGTTATACCTCACAAGTATCACTTGCATTTGTATACATTGGGAAATAGTGTGGATAATAAATCTTTTTACTATTTATTGCTCTGCCAGTATGCATCTTGGCAATATTAAAATATATCCATGCATGCTTATGAATTTTATTTCTCTTCAAAGGAACCAGCTCCTCATACTAACAACCACAGCTCTGACTTGATAGACTCTTTACCTGGCATGCCTATAGAAATCTCTAGAGAATTAGAATTCTCATTAAGTGCACTGGAAAGCAGAATTTAATCAAATGTACGCTGAAGCTCGCTGTTAAAAATATGCAACTATAAATTGCATTTCTGTAGAAGTTGTTGCGGTCCTACAGTGACCACTGAAGTCTTTTTATTTATTGTACCATGAATACAGAAGAGATAAAATTAAATTCCCCATAATCAATGGCTCCAATTTACATGTGTTGCTTGTCAAAGTGACTTTCTCCAGTCCCCACAAAATGCTATATAATGTGACATCTCACAAGTCTTCAGGAACATCCTAAGATGAATCTGAAAGATAAATATTGCAGTTGTGAGTCTTTCTGTCATGACTCAAATAATTTTAAAATTGCAGAGATATATTCCTCTAACAATGTTAAAATTGTTCTAATGCAGGATAAAATTGTAGTTTTAGTCTCTGTAATTTTTATAGCAGCTTGTAATTTCCATGCACTTGTTACAACTCTCAGATCAGGAAAAATTACAGAAGAAAATGTTTTCAATGGAAAATCTCCTCTGCTGTTCATCTTCCCTGTGAAGAATGTACCCGATATTCAGGATCCAGGAAGGCTTTTATGAGTTGTTTGATGCTGTGTCAAAGACAGACCATTTGATTTGGATTAACTTCATTCCTGGAGTCTTTTAAAGGGATAAGTATGAGCCCACCTCCTGGTTTCTCCCCAAAATATACTTGCCCAAGTACTGATGAACTCATTTAATATCTTCTGTTTGGGCCACTTACCGGTAGGCTGGGAGAGGTTTGAGAACTGTAAGAAGTCAGAGTGAAAAATTTTTGTCCTTTGGTTCTGCTCTGAATTGGTTTTAAGTTCCCCAGATTAGATGATTATGCTATGATTACCCCAGAGGAGGTTTTAGAATAAGCACTTGAGCAGTAAAACCCCTCAAGATGCAGGTACCCGAGGTCTGCTGGAGAGCTGCTGACGTGTGTCAGTGCATTAACAGCCTGCACTGGGACATTGTGCTGGTGTCGGGATTTGTACCTCAGATTGATCCTTTGATCCTTTCAGGTGCCTGTGAAGGTTAATGCTGCCCCAGGCCACACAAACAGGCACAGATCCATGTTTTCCTTTGGACTGAGCTACTGGGGATACACTCTGGAGAGGTACAAGGCGGCCCAGGGGAGCCCCTGCACGGGTGGTTTGGTGCATATGGAGGGTGGTATTACTCCAGGTAAAATTTAGGGGAGGGTTTGTGCTGCTGAGGAAAAAGAGTCCCTTTGGAGATGTGACAACATACAAGGGGACATTTTGAGTTTATGTCCAAGGGGACAAAAACAAAAATCATCTGCTTGTTGTGTGTCTGGGCCAGCATCCCTCTGCCTTTCTGTGTACCTTTGGGAATAGTCTGAATTTCCTGGCTAGTGAAGGGTCAGTTATTCTTTATGCCAGGGGTTGGCAGAGAACTGCCTGCATCCCTGCCTCATCCCCACAACGGCTGGGAAAATAACCCTGCACTTAGGACAAAGAAGCTGTCCACAAAGCAAAGAGAGCAGACTCCCCAGGGTAGGATAAGGACCAAAATGGCACATCCTGTCCTAAATCCATCAGGCTGGAATTAAGGGGAGGTGCAATATCACTGGCAGTACCTGGCTGGAGGGAATTGGAGCTGGGGAATGAGATGTTTTAAGGCGATGAATAAATAACACTAATTGCTTGTGTTTGACACTGAGAAACATTTTGTAACTCTGAAGCAGATTTTGAGAGACCTTTTTTTGAGACTTTTTTTTTTTTTTTTTCCTCTTATAGTTAGTGCACAGCCTGTGGGCTAAACCCTGTTCTGGTGCCTTGAGGCTGGTGGGAGATGGGGTCAAGACCAGGATCTGTGCAGTCTTTCATTCTCTGGCTGCCAGGACTGTCTCTGAGATGAGGCCCTAAATCACAAACCTAGAGAGGAGCAAACCTGGCCTAACACTGCCCGTGCTTTTATGCCCTTGGCCTTATTTGAATCAGAACCCAAATAAATACCTTCTTTTTTTGAAGGGAAATTGCTAGAACACCAGTGCTGGAGCACCTCAGAAGCCAGTTGCCTGAGTGCTCAGTGCTAAACCCAGCCTTTCTGTGTCAAATCACATCTTTTTTAGCTCATTCTCCTTATTTGTAATGTCTGAAATTCTCTAATTACAAATTAAGACAAGTGGGCAATACAGACTTTCAGCTAGAAACTGATAAACCTCCTTTCTCTCTTAAAATCTATTTTGTTCTCATAAAAAGCTGTTGGATACAGCATCACCTCAATTAAAATGAAACAGCAAAGAAATTCCACATTGGGAAAGGTTTTCTGAGGGTATATTCTCAGTTACTGCTGAAGATTAAAAATAACCTTCTCAAGCAATAAATTGGTTGAGACAGTAACAGGACAAAAATCATAGTGAAATCTAGTAATGAAATATTAATGCTAGCATGTTAAGCTGGGAAAATAATAAAAATTCATTTTGCAGAGCTGCGTGGACAATATTAGGGGTGTCCTGAGCAATCTCAATTTTAATGTGCAGGGCTTTACACCTGTGTGCTCTTCCTGTGTACAATTCCTCGATTTCTATTAGCAGAAAAGATGACCAAACTCTTAAGTCATGTAACTGCTTCAGGAAAGCAAAGAAACCCTGTTGGAGTACATGGCAGTAGCTCTCTAGAATTAGAAGGCATGTTGCGAGTGACACAAAAAGAGCTGTCAAGTACCTGGTGCTTTGCTTTACTGCTCCACTAAATGGCCATTGTAGAGCTGTGCCAGACATATGGGGAAATTTCATTTCTAGGGCAACATTATTTTGCGTGAAACTGAAATAAGATAAAAAACTAAGCGTAAAGGTATGTTTGAATTTCAGATTGTGCTTGATCTTTGTATGCCAAGAGGACCTCCCTTGGATACTCAGCCTAGCTGCAGGCTTTCTTTCAGGTCCTGGAACCTGCAGCTTTCAGAAGTCAGGCCAATTTAAATTGTGTAGACTGTGCTGCTTTACATAACCCATTTGAATTTAAAAACCTGGAAGGTAAATAGGTACATTCTGCATATGCCTGTCCTACTGGCTTAGGGGTAGCTTTAATGTCACACAATTAAGCAAAGTGGGGAGAGGAAGCCCAGCAAGGTCCAGCTGTGTGGCTCTAGTGTGGCACAGTGTTCTCTGGAGCAGGAGTGGGGGCTGATTCAGTGCCCAGCTGAGGTAACTCCTTTTCATCAGTGTCCCTCATCATCCAGCTCCAGGGCCTCTTGACCCTACAGGGCACCTCATGTGTCATTAGCAGCGGCTATATCCCTGCTGGAGGTAGCTGAATTAAGCTCATGGGTGTAACAGGACTGTATTTGTTACTCTGTACAGCAGGATCTCCAGAAAGCTGATGCTGGGAGCAAGGTGCTGAGCCTGAGATGGGTCTGCACAGGGGCAACGAAACCCACAGGGACAGGCATAAAGGCCTTGTAACCAATCCACTCTGAGGGGCAGGGATGTAAATATGGATTAAGCCTTTTTACAAGGGGGAATGGCTTCAAACTGATAAACAGCAGGTATAGATTAGCTACTAGGAAGGAACTGTTCCCTGTGAGGGTGGTAAGGCCCTGGCACAACTTCCCAGAGAAGCTGTGTCTGCCCCGTCCCTGGAAGTGTCCAAGGCCAGGATGGATGGGGCCCTGAGCAATCTGGGACAGTGGAAGGTGTCCCAGTCCATGGCAGGGGGTTGGAACGAGGTGATTTCTAAAGTCCCTTCCAACTCAAACCATTCTGTGTTTATGATTTTGTGAAATAGCACAGGCTTGTACCAAAGGCCTTCAGAAACCCTGCTCCTCACTCCACGCTGGGGTCTCTCCTGATGCCAATCAGCCACTGAGTTTCAAGGCTGAATTAGCCCCAGGACATCACTACTGTGCATCTTTTTTGCTTCCCTAGGGCCTGAATACTATAGGGGTTTGCTCCCCTTGAAGCCTCAGTCAAACCCAATACAGAGCTGTTTTGTTGCCTGTGTGTCAAGGATAAGAAAGCTAAAAAAACATCGCAGCAGCTTCCTGGACAGCTTCCTGCCCGTGAGCAGTCCTGGACAGCCTGCCTGTTAACATCCCCTCGCAGCCAGGTCCCTCAGGGACAGAGCCCCTGGCCTGGATTTGGCCTGGCCCTTCGAGAAGAGCCTCGCAGCCCTTGGAGGGGACACTCCAGGGTGACTTTGCAGAGCGTGGGTGCATGTGCCCTGGGGCACAGCCTAGGCGTGGTGATCCCGGAGGATGAGGACAGAAATGGAGCACAGAGCATAATCTGTTTTAATAGATCCTTCTGCTGCTGCTGAATAACTCCCCAGTTTGGATTACTTTTACTGCAGGCACGATTAGTTAGCAATTGACAGGGCAGGGGGTATCAGTGGGGAGTCCACAGCTAGCTAAGAATATGAGCCAAACAAACATTATTTTCCAGCTTATTGGGAGAAAAGCCTGCAGAGAGCAGAAAGTTTGTCCCTCATTGTTTTCCTGGGTAGGGATGCAGTCTTGAAAGTGATGAGACAAACACTTGAGGATGGCTGATAGCACTGGAGTGCAGAAAAAACAAGGAAATGATACTGGATCCCAAGGTGTAGGAAAAAAAAGACCTGCTAAAGGCAGCTCCATATTAGAAGAAAAGCTTCCTGAAACCATGTGAAGTCACTACAACACCTCTCTGAAATGCTACACAAATGGTTCTCACCTCCTCCCACCTGAAAGAACCGGGCATGTTCACAACATGTTTCTTCAGTGATTGAATAATGAAACAAAGTATAATGGTCAGTGAAGGTAAGCCACTAAGAGTAAATCCGTTCTGTTTCCATCAGAAAGCAGGCTGGAATACCCTGTACCACTGAAGCCATCTGTAGTTCCCACATCGATTTTCCTCTCCGTGGCACCAAACATACAAAATCAGCAGGTGCCTTTGAGTGCTCTCTCAGCCACATGGAGAAAATAGAAAAAAGCCCTCTGGGCCTCCTGTGTGTGTCTATGTGCAGCCTCACCTGTGTGACACCTGGTGGTGCCCAGCACAGAAATAAGCACAGGCAGACTTGGCAGCCTGCTGAATCCGCATATTTGTCCTGGAGGAGAAAGTGCTGCCAGGAAGCAGTGACCTGCCTCTCTGCAATGATGATGTGCAGTGTCCCAACAGGAGCAGCCTTGCTGTGTGCCAAGCACCTCTGAGACAGAGGAGGCTGTGGCAAATTTGGTAGAAATAAAGCTCAACCTCGTCCTTACGTTATTTGCTGTTCCTGTGGAAGCTGCTTTCCCCGGATCCACTGCAAAATGCTGTTTTGATGTTTTCACTTTTCAAATTTCACAACTACAGCTGTGACCTTCTCAAGACAAAATGCCTTGTAAAATGCATCTGAGGGCATGGCAGCTTTTTCACTGCCCCTAATGTTCCATTCACCTGTCTCTGCCTTGCCCAGGCAATGGCACAGTGCTGGTTCCATCTGAGGCAGTTCCGGGCGTGTTCAGTGCCTGGAAAACCCACTGGCTCCATTTTCTCAGTGGCTGAGCACTGACAGTTCCTGTGTCCCTCCTTTAATTAGACACTCTAAAAATTGAGAACACCATCAAACAAGGTGAGGTCCCGCTATTACTAACTAGCAAGTGACTGTATATTTAGATACTAAGAAAAATCTAAGTAAAAACCCGTGAGCTCAAGATCAGAGACAAAAAAACCCCTTTTATCTTTCTGAGCTCATTTGAGCTCTCATGTCGGGGAATGAGACCACTTCCCAAGACCTCAGAGCCAGAGCTGTCTCTAACCTCTGCATTCAGCATTGCTGCCACTGGTCACAGCACAAGCAGCAGAGACCTTAGCAGTCATGATCTTCCCACCCTGCAGTGCAAGGGTGTCCCCAAGAAATTTGCTTTTGCCGGGCACCCAGGACACCAAACCCATGAGAACCCAGGGTGCCTGCAAAGCAAAAGCAGAGGAGCAGGTGCCCCCCTCTTTCCCAGGGTGTTTGCTGTGCTGGTTGGTGTGGGGAGCAGGGCAGCACTGAGCCCTGTGTCCTGTAGAAAGCCACAAATGCCAGAGGAATATGATGAAGTATGAATTCAAAGGTTAGGCTATTTTTTGCCCCAAAGCTCTAAAGGAGGGAATCGCTACCTTCTGAGATGGATAGTATCATTAATCAGGCACTGAGAGTTCAGTCCCTTGTAGGATGCCATATCATCTGGACTTTTATCTTCCTAGCCCTGCACAGAAGACAAATCCAGGCCTGCTAGTGCTTGGGAAGGGGGATGGGGAAAAAGTTATTAGGAGAAAATTTTTGAAGCATAAACAAAATTTCAGCGAAAGGTTGTTCCTGCCATGACATGATTATAAATGAGATGATCAGCCACAGAGAACACTTTTTTTTTTGTGGCTTTAGCAAAATTCTGTTTCTGTTCTAATGGTAGAAGTAAAATATTTAAAGGGAGAAGGAGAGGGCTCCTTTAAAAATTCCAGATATTTTAATTAATGCCAATAGCATTAAAATATTATGGCTTGAGATGCTTATGAAAAATCTCTTTTATTCATTAAATTTTCCAGACCCAACATAATTAGAATTCTTAACATTCGTGATCTCTCAGCATTGGCTTCCAAAATTAATGGTCTGAGTAATTTCTTACAGCAGATGAACTGAGTTTCAAAATAAATGTATCGCGGTAGTAAACATCAGCTTTCTGTAAAGGAAGGATGTGCCAGTCAAAGACAGCTCTCAAGAAAGAAAGCACCCTCCATTTTCTCTCTCCTGGATTTCCATATTCAAAGGACACACTGAAGTATTCCTGCAGTTAAAATTTAGGGGATCCACAAACAGAAGCCGCCTGCACCACTCGTGAGTGCAAACCCCGCTGTGGTTTTGGTGTCACACGTTCCCTCTGGCACCCTGGGGGCAGGAGAGGCTGGTGCTCAGGATGGGTTTGGGAGCACAGGTGAGTCAGGGAAGCTTTTCCCACAGGTCCCTGCTCTGTTTGCTGTGGAGGTTGAGAGGGCTGTGGGGATGCAGCTGTCCCAGTTCAGACACCTGGATGGTGCTGCCAAAAGCTCTGTGGGCCTGGGAAGGGCGTTTAACCCAGCACTTTGCATGGCACTGCTAAGTGTTTGCTGCTCATTTTGGCACCTGATTTCCAGAGTGTGGAGCACTTCCAGCTGCAATTCCTGCTGGTGGGCTGTGAACCCAGGAAAAGCCACGCCGAGCTCGGAGCTGTAAAACCTGCCGCTTCCGACCGGGCACAGTGGGATCTCACAGCGCTTCCTGGCAGCCTCCTGATGGTGAGACTCAGGATCCTGGATCCCATTCCCAGCCCTGGAAAGCCAGCAGCTCTGGTGGGTGCAAATCACTCTGCCTGCTCCCCTCCATCTCCTCCTTGTTCCAGTTCTGCCTTTTCTCTCCCCATCTCTTTGCTGTTGGGATGGGGCTACTCCCTTCTGCACAAGCTGGCGGGCAAGATGAGTGCAGCAGAACAGGATCCTCATAGCTTTTAGGATTCTCAATGAAAGAAAAGTGTTTGCTGAAGAAGTCATGTTGGAATTTTTCCAAATGCTTTCACTTGGTCACACTTGCATAGATTTTCATGGCAGTAACAAAAAGGCACATCCTTAATACAAAGGTCACAGACTGACTAAATTTCTTCTCCTCTATCCAAACTGTGAGGAGTTGTGGTGCATCTTAAAGAAGAGGATGTCAGTTCTTTTTCTCTTTTACCATTACAAAACAGTGCATTGTTCCCTGGCCTTGCCCTTGGGAATAGCTATATTGTTTTGGCTGAAGCTTTCCAAAAATTTCAGCCTGCGGCAGATGCCCAGGATGGAAAAATGACAAGTTACTGGTCAAAATATGACAGTTATAAGCAGCTGAAAATAGAGTCTTGTAATTGGAGATGTCAGATGGTCTTGACAGTAGGCAGTGCTACCAGCCCTTCAACCTCAGGACGTTTGCTCAGGATTTCATGTGTAGGTAGAGGCAGCGTGTGCACCTCCCAGTAGTCTTGGTAATATTATAAGTGGCACAAAAAGGAGTAGCAAAGTTTTCTGGGTGTCAAAGCATGGCATGAACAGCATTCCTGATGCTGGCAGCTTTGTGCTCTTTGGACAGAAGCTGGAGAACTGCTGTGCCAGCTTAGCACAACTCCACTGTTATCTCCTGCCTCTGGGGCCAGGGGAAAGCTCTGGAAACAGAGCAGGGACTGAACACCCATCCATGCCTCGGCTTCCCTGAAGCTATTGCTTTCAGAGCAGAGCTGGATTCCCCGGCATTTGAGCTGTTAAACTGAAGTCTTCTGGGGCAGTTTTGCAGGGAGGGAGGGCAGGTCTGTGTCCCCCAGCCCCTGTGAAGACAGACCTGCCCCCAGCGCCGTTGTGTGGTGTGTGGTGTGAGCGTTGGACCTGCTCTGCATTTCTAGTCAATTCTTGGTCTGGCGTGTGTGCAGAGACTGGGTTTGATTCTCACAGCATTCCAACTTTAGCCACCCATTAGACTTTAGAAAGCCATTTGACTTCTGTGAAGTTTAGAAGGCTCCAGCCAGAGCTTGCACTTGAACCAGCCGGTCACTGCCTGCCTTTAAGACACCTTCCCAGGAGGGAAATTCACCTTTCCCTGGTGCAGGGGCAACCAGCCAGCCCTGTAGTCAGTCACAGCAGTTTCATTAAGTTTTATATTTAACTTCCCCTCAGCACCTGGGACCAGAAGGAGTGTGTTAGTGTCTTGGAGCTGGAACACTACATTGAATTACCTTGTTGGTTTATCTGGTCATAATAGCAAGAGAGATCCCAGTGCTCCAGTTAAGAGTCTGTCAGCATTTCCATTATAAACCTCTTAGTCTCAAGAGGTTTGAACTTAGCTTTAAAAACCTGTTCCATTGCACAAACTTAGTTTATAACATGGCAAAGAACAGTATTTTATCTCTTAATATTGAAAATACACACAGAGTCAGTTCATGTTGAAATATATATGTGTGTAACCAAAGATACACTGGGTTTAGGCAGTGATCAACTTGATTGGTGTCTTCTCTGCTTTTTAATTTAGCTGACATGATATTATTGCTCTGGCTATTTAAATTGATAAGCTACTGTGGTTTCACAATCTCTTCCATCGCTGGCACACAACGCCTCTAATATATGTTAATATGATTATTCGTAAGTGCAGCAGAGTCACACTGGAGGAAGCATAAGAGGTTTGGCACAAAGGGTGCTTGCCCTCCTTTTCCTTTTATTCCAGACGCTCATTCAAGGACACTTAACTTACCCTCTGAAAAAGCACAGCAAAAGCCTCGACCAGCTGCCTGGCAGTAAAGATTTGGCAAATGTGTTTCTTTAAACAAAAAGATGCTTCATTTCCTAGCAGAAAGCAGCTGGGGCAGGGTCCTTCAGAGGAGCAGTGGCTGTTTGTCTCACCTGAAGATCCAAACAAGGGATAATGTCTTTGGATGGGAGGGTTTGAACTCCATGACAAAAAGCACCATTCCCATCTGGGGCACATGGCCAGACAGCGGGGCTGCTGCACATGGTCCCTGTAGGGCTCAATGAATTGTTTCCAAGATTTTCTTTTTTTTAATTTTTTTTTTTTTTCCAGACACAGACTGGCACAGAAAAGAAGCTCCTTCTCCCAAAGCCCCCAACCATCCTGAGAGCAGGTGAAGCTTGCTAGATACTGGGCAGGGTAAGCCTTGCAAGGAGCCTCCACAAGGAGTGTCAAATAAAACATATCCCCTAGACATTTCTCTTTTTTACTTCTGGACAAATTGCTCTTTGTGTGTTAAGGAAAAATATTTTTTGTCTCAGCATCTCTGACTTTTGAAAGCCCAAGGCAAGGTAGCTCATGCCCAGGAGACCCAGAAGTGCTCCCATTTTCCTGCTATGGTTGCATTGGTGCTACAGCCTGGCTACTTTTGCTTTCCATCCCCACCCCATATCACACATCCCTCATTTCTTCCTGCTCTTCCCTTGGTGGGGCTGCTGAATTTCAGACAGGGTTTGCTCTAGCTGGGATACATCTACAGCTGCTGCCTCTGGCTGTGCTTGTTGGAATCAGCTTCCAGGTGGAGTCAGGATTTTCTTGCTCACAGCTTTCCTCTCTCTTCTTCTGAGCTCCACTTCCCTTTTGACACTTGCAGTTGGAGTCTCTTCTCACACACACCCTCCCACCCCTTTGACACGGCTATTTTTCAGGTCTCAAATTTTTACGATTCTGTTTCTCATAAAAACGCTGGCAAGGGGCCACGCAGGTCTGTGGACCAGCTGATAGGGATTAATCTCAATCCCAGGCTGCCGGTTTCCCATCGATAGCCAGGGCTACGCAGGCACGGCTGCAAGCCCATGATTCAGCAACTTCCACTGATTAATCAAGGCACTTGATTTTTTATGCATGCGAGTGTGCCCAAGGCAGCTGCGATAAGTCGGCTTCCAGGCAGACTGTTAGCAGTGCTGGGGATGTCAAAGGGTTGGTGACATTGATATAAATATATAGAGAGGCGTAGTATTCTGATTAGGTTGCGGTTTTAAATAGTCTTCAGCAGCATTCGCTCAGTTGATAGAATCCTTTCGCAAATTTCCGTGCACGTTGTACCTCTGATGCTATATTTCTTAATTACGGATACACTTTATCTGAGTTAAACATGTAGCAGGCCCCTCAGCATAAATTATACTCGGGGTGTGTGTACTGAGAGCACTTCCCAGGTGTGTGAGAGGATAAGTGTGTGTTAAAGCAGCACATGCTTCTCAGAGAAGGTTTAGGAAATCTTTTCATTTTCAAAAAAACCCACCCAGCTAAAATTCCTTGAGAACAGCAATCCAGACCAAGTTTTGTCTGTGGCAGGGGAATGCTGTATCTTATATTTCTTACCCCATGGTTTGGGGATGTGCAGGTAGAACTCCAGGTGCTGATGGGCTTGGTGGCATAAATGTGTGCTTTGAGAGAGCATGTTTATAGCTCTTTTATTGATCCAGCCAAGTAGGAACCAGGGAAAATGCCAGTATGTTTTCCTGGCATCCCATTAAAAAAGAGAAGGGCACCTGCATTTCAGAGATCAGTGGCACAGCTTTGGTCATCCTAATGCTGCAAAAGACAACTTTTCTGAGGTGCACAGCTGGTGAGAGTGTGAGGAGCGGGTCCCAGGCTCATTTACAGCCTACAGCTGCCAGTGAGTGCCCAGCAGACCTGGGGGTCAAAGCCAAACACAGAAAAGGCAGAGGTGCAAAGATTTTGGCTTCCAGGCTGCTCCAGCCTCCTCCTCACACCCAACCCTGGGTTTTACTGGTGTGTCCAGGTCCAGAGGCTTCATTGCCTTTATTGGCTACCAAGGTTTCATAGCCACTTCCTCAGAGCAGGAGATCACGAAATGTTGCTTAGTGGTTCTGCCAGGTTCAAAAAAAAATTAAGAGCAGTATGTTACAAGAACATGGGAGGCAAAATTAGAGAATGAAGACTTGGCTCCAGAGGAGTCAAAGGGATGCAGATATTTGGGCTTATCAGAGTTTTTCATGGCAGCAGTAATTGTTGATATTTATTTTTCCTCACTTCAGTGGAACAGTGTTTGTTAATAAATCTAATAATAAAACATCCACAACAATTGCCAGATTTGCCAATTATTTTTTCAATAAACTGAGTGTGAAAAAAAAAAGAATTTTGTTTTCTGTTTTGTTTTGTTTTGTTTTTCCTCCCTGTAAGAATAGAAGACCTGGGGTAAAGTTATGGAACCTTTAAGGAGAACCTCCAAGAGTGACTTTTCCTGGCCAGGAGGGCTCAAATATAGTTTACAGAGCTTGCACTGTGAGCTGCAACATTTATTGCAAATGCACCCATATAAAAAATGAAACAAAACCCCAACCCTGCTAGAACTCACTCACAGATGGACAAATTTGTTATTGTTTTCATGATCTTTTGCAATGTGTTTGCAGGTTTCCACAGCCTTGTTTAAATTCAAGCAAGGACCTTTTTGCACCAACTTTGCTGGATTTAATTTGTGAGTTGTACATTTAATTCTCCACAGCAGATGGTGATGTGTGGGTGTACTGCTGTATATTTGCAACAGATTCCTTATCTTACAAAATTAATTGTCTCATGTGCTGATTTAAAATCAGAATTGTATTGTTTGTAAAAAGCTAATTCTTGCATATCATTTTGTTGGGACCTGCGCAATTTCCAACAAAATGCAAGGGAAGAAAAGTCTAAGTGCTGCCTTAAAACAAATGGATTGTGGCCACTCTAGTCAGTTCTGATGTTCAGACTGAGGAGGTAACGACTGTGTATGTTTTAAAGCCACTAAATAAAATTTAGTATTTTTGGGACTGCCAGGTTGCCTCGATATTGCTTGAGAAGGTTTCTGGGGCAGCTCAGCCATGCTCAGTTATGCACACAGTGATTCCCCAGCACAGCCAAGGCCTCCAAACTGAACCTCTTTTCCCCTGGCAGGGTTTTTTTTCACTTAGCAGGGATTTACTTGTAAACGATTGCTCTTTCAATGGCATTGCTTATGTTGATTTTCAGAGTTTAGGGGATTTTTGTTTCCTCTAATTGGAAAAACTCTTGTTTCATTATGAAACACTCATGCTCTGGCCATGCAGCATCTCAGGCTCCTGCCTGGGTCTTGGAGGAGAAAGAGAACCTGGGAGCATTTCAGTGGAGGTCAGGACTGCCAGACACACCAGCCCCACGGCCACTGCCCTGGGTGGCACCGAAAATGTGGCTTTGTGTAGGACAGGGTCCCACTGGTGGCCTTGGAAAGCAGGGAACTCAGGGCCCGAATGGTTGCGGTGTTAAGCAGGTGTTCAGGATGGACAAAATAAGGCCAGAGATGGTTGTTCACCTCCTCCTGAGCGAAGACTACCGGGCCACTGTGGCTGGCTAACCAGAAATGGGATTTAGGGAATTTGGTTATTTTAAGTGAGGGGCTGATGCAGTGGGTGCTGTGGGCCAGGCAAGAGAACGGCCTGCAGGGAGAGTCCCCAGTGCAGGGGACCCTGTGCCACGGGGTGGATGGACAGAGAAGTAAATGCTGTCCCATTTGTCCTTCAGACATGGGAGCAAGGCTGGGCTCACCCTAAGGATCCCCCAGGGGCAGAAGAGGGTGTCACACCTGACAAGGCCCGGGGGTCTCAGCAGCATGAGGCTGGCAGCTTGGCTGGAGGGCTTGGGGACAAGACACATGCTTTTGGTGACAAAACCAAGCTTCTGGACCTGTTGGCAGAGCAATTCTCCCCTTAGCACATGGGTTTGCTTGCTCTCTGGGAGAGGGAATATGAACCTGCTTCAGATCGTGTTTGCCTGTAAGCAGCAGTAGCTGGGTCTCACTTGCTGGCAGCTCCAAACTCCAGTGATGTGAGACAGGAGGTTTATTGTGGAATGAAAAGAACAGAGGTTTTAGGATTTTATTTTTTGCCACTGCACAAGAAAATATTTGCAGCTCTGTAACATTAAAAATGAAATTTAGGATGAAATATTTTAAAATATGCTGGACTGGCATTTAAAAATATCAGTAATACCTCAGGAGTGTGGCAAGCAAAACTTCCAACTGTGTCTGAAAAGCAGCTGTTGCGTGTGTGTGTATCCATCTTCCCAGTTATTTCTACCGTGAGTAGAAAGAGTATTTCAGAAAATTTCTAATCTGGAAGAATCAGTCTGATTTTTTGTCTTTAACTGTGGGTGAGTTAAATCATGGTGCCTTTGTATGACCTTTCCTTTTGGGCACTTTTCTTCCAACAGCCTGTTCTAATGCTCAGCTCTGGAAGATTTACAGGAATAGGCTTCTTAAAACACAGGTTTTGTGTTTATGGGGGGTAGAAACAATTTGAGCTTGGTGACTCTTCAGAGTTTCTGTTCTCCTGATCACCCTGGTGCTGCACTGCACGTGATCCCACTGGAATTTCTTGAGCACACCAGCAGCACAATATTTCTTGGAGAGGCCTCAGAAGGGCTCTTGCACCACCACCAGCACCCCTCGGTGCTGAAGGTACCCCCAAAGCACCTGGGATGAAAGCACTGTCCTGAGCACGGGGACAGGGCCTGCACTGCAGCAACGTCCTGCAGCAGCATCCCACAGGATTTGTTTCTTGGTGTGTGATTGGTGCCTTGTGTTTCCCTCCTGCAGCAGCCCCTGTTGGTGCCCAGTTGCTGTGTCCCCTTGTGAGCTACTGAGGCTCAGCTGGATTGGCTCCATCCCATCTCCTGGGTTTAGGAAGTCAGGTATTTTTAGAAGAGAGATACTGTATTAGTCTGAGATGTCAGAGCTTTCGTGAAGTTATGCTGGATTTGATCTCCTTTCATTTTGCTCTGTCTGCACAATGAATTACTGTGCAGGGAGCTCAGTCTGCAAGATCTCCAGGGTTACTGTCACCACACTCTGACCTGGCTTTACCTCATCTCTCTGTAGCCATGTGAGTGAGATGTGCAAGGCAGCAGCATTGCCTGGCTTCTGGGGATGGAGAAAGGCTTCCCTGGAATAGCTCTGGGTGTTCCTCCCCCCTCAGCAATCCTGAGGCTGATCCAAGTGACCCAGGCAGCCGCCTCTGCCTGAAGCAGCGCACCCAGACCCCCCTACCCCCCATCCCCACTGCTACAAGGTCAGGGGCACCAGGAAAGCTGAATGGCCCCAGTATGAATTTAAGGGTATCTCACTGCTCCCTGGGATCTGTCAGCCATTATTTCCCAACACGTGCTCCTCTCAGCACATTCCAAGCCCGGCTCAGTGTCTAAGGAAAGCTGAAGTGGAACACTAAGTGAGTGCACTTGTAACACCCTCCCCCAGGTGATTTTCCATTTATGCAGCAGGCTCACTAATTGCAGAAAGAGTGATTACCCTTTCAAGAAGGAAATATAAACCTTGATTACTTTGAATGTGTGTTAGTGAAACGTGGTTCTGATCCCAGCTGGGCAGAAACTGTGTTTCAGTAAAACTTTCTGAAAGCACTCCCGAAGGATCAGCAGGGGGAACTTGCCTGTGACTGTTTTTATCCTGTTCCCATTTGTGATGCTCTCATAAGGGGGAACTGAACTTTGCATCCCAGATCCCTAAAGCTGGCAGAATCCTTTCTCTCATGTTCTGGTGTGCTTCAGCTCACCGAGCTGCTGAATGGAGAAGCGGGTACCTTACGAAATGTAAAGACGAGGAGCCAACCTTTAAGTAGTGAGATAATCTGAACAAAAACTGGCCCCAATGCCAGCTGTGTTCTGTCTTAAGAGCATCCAGACCATACAGTCATTTTGGTCTCACTACTTTCTGAAGAAAGGATTGCAGAAAAATTAGGTGACAACCCTAAATAATGCTATAAAGCAGAAAGAACCACGTAGTAAATAGTGCTGGTTATAAAATATCACTTTCTTAAGTGGAAAGTGCAGGTTTTGGTTTTTTTAATGGGTTGGTGCATGTTGTAAAGTGTATATATATATGTATATAATCAAAATATGGGTATATACATATATAGGTAGATGGAAGGATGATGTTTTTCAGAGCCAAGTCTTTAAAACGATAAAATTAACCACTTCCGCTTTTTACTATGGCATGGTGAGGTGGATTTAAGGATGAATTAAGCAAGCTGTAAATTTAAGAACAAACTCATTCTGTGGCTTGAAATTAAGTATTATAACCAACATGGTAACTTAATCTCACAAAAACACGAGTTTATTAATAGGTGAAGGAGCTGAAGAACCACACAGTCCATCCAGCCCTCTGATAGAGTTTCCTAATCTCAGTTACGAAATTCAATGCTGCAGTTTTACAAGGTACATATTCTCAATTAGTGAATGTTACAGAACATAAACATGAAGTGAATATTTGTATTAATGAGATTCAAACAAGTCAACTGAAAGAAGTATCAACTCTAGTTATAACACATGGTGAAAAGAATCAAATTTGGAATGTGATCATATATACTGTTGTACATCAGACAATATGTACACTGTTTCATATTGCATGACATTCATAGCATATTCATAGAAAAGTCAAACTAAATGATGGCTTAAAAACTGTTATTATCACTGAAATTTGCTCACTATGTTTTAAAGTGTTGATATTGACTGAGTTAATATTATCGTTGTGTAAAAATACTGTATATAGTAGAAACCCTTCAGCATCTTCCACATTCAAATAAATGAAAGTTACAGTTTGGTATTTGGTGTTCAACATCTTAAATTAAATGGCCGATTACTCTTTCTGGCCTTTAGAAGGAAAAACAAATCATGAATATGCTCAATCTGGTTTGACTAAAACGCTTCTCTCTTGAAGACCTTGCTTCTGGAATCAGAGACTAAACCTCTGCCTCGGCTGAGGTGCAGCTGGGAATACTAAAACATCTGAACACACTTAAAAAGGTGGAAAGTCCATAGCCATTCTACACACTTTCATTTATTGTCTGGACAATTAAAGTACAAATAATTCAAACACAACAAGGTTATGAAAAAAACATTTACAATACTTTCCCTCAGAAATGATCTAAACTAGCAAGGTTAACATGAAGTCATTCATTATAACTAAAGTATACAACTGCCTGGTCCTAAGAAAGATTTTTTAAATTATTATTATTATTCAGATAGTAAAACACATCGTAGAGAAAAGATTCTGACATGCCTTCCCCACTAATGCTTAGCAAATGCATCAAAACTTTCCCAGCAAACTGCGCTCATTCATAGCAGATGATGTATAAAGGTTTCCCTGAACATTGAATGAGTGTTCCTTTAAACTAAAATCTAACATTGTTAAAGTAAAAAACTGATAATTTTATGATGCAGCCTTTGCTTTTAGTTATTTGTCTACTACAAAAGTTTGCCTCTTCAGTGTGAAAAAACAATACTTAGTCTACATGCAGTTAGTGGGTATAGCATGGAAAAAATGCACAAAATAAGCACAAGTTATAAATAACCATAACGTTTTATTACCATTAAGACTAAACTTGTATTGAAAAGATTTTATATAACAAGACAAGAAAAGCAATAGCAAATTTAACTATCAACTAGATTATGCATAGCGAGTAACTGTTTCTAGTACTCAGGGAAGAGCATGACCCTTTTTTGTTTTAAATATATAACCGTACAAAGCACAAACATACTAAAATGATCAGTGCACTGGACATGGGAGAGCACCCCCTCAGTCATTTTGTTCCCTTAGCTCTGTTTTCCCCAATCTGAATTACATTAAAATAAAGACCCAGTTGTTTTCTTTTCTACTGTGCAGTAAGAAAAAATATTCACAACAAACATGACAATATATCAAACAATATTTCTACACAAGTTACCTTGATACCTCTGTCACTTAAGTATCATAAGAAAACATTTTAAGACATATACAAACAAAACTAGCAAAGTGTTACAACTTATAATAAATTAACCAAAAGAAAAAATAACTTTATATATATATATATTTATATTATATATACACATACACACACAACAAAATGACACAATAATATGCTTCTTCCCATAGTTTAAGTAAACAAATAAGTAGACTAGCCAAACTAGCTATATTTGATTTTGGCCATATGCATCACATCGGCAATTAAATAAATAAGTGTTTCAAGCAACATAAACAGTGTTCCAAATGTGCCAACACAGCCCAATTATATTAGCTTGGGCTATAAAGTGAATTTGAAAATTCTTAACAAATTTAAAGCAAATGTATTTTTTTCTAAACACATTACATTTAACTATGATACTAAGATATGTAAATAATTTTGTAGCACCTACTGCTCAAACCAAGGAAGTTTTTGATCAAAAAATTAATTTTTTTAACTTTTGTTCTGCTGATATCCCATACTGATGACTTAAAGAAAAACCGTCTTGCAACTCATCTCCTTGCTTTTGGGTTTTGACTGTGGGTAACTGCGTGCCTGGGAAGAACACTCTCCCGTACTGTATTTAATATTTTTATTACATGCTATGAAAAGATACGAAGATCATCTGTTTGTAGCCCATCCTTCAAAAAACAATCTACTAATCCAGTTTAAAACACACATCTTGATCTCTAAAAAGTTACCAGTGCAGTATGAACATGACAAAGTTGTCAATTTCCCCTAAATTAGCCAGTCAAAATATTTTTTCTCAAATCCAGATTCTCTTGTAAAAATTCTTTATATTTTATAAAAATAGATTTTTCTTGAAACCCATTTTCAGCAAAGAGACCACCTCTTTGGCAACATTGTTAATGTTATTTAAATTGTTATGTCATCAGGTATCCCCCGTTACCCCATTCCCTAACAGAAGACTGTTTAGTTCACATGATACAAAAGAAAAAAGGAAAAATAAAAAAAGTTGCAAAATTATGTTCTTCTTTTATTGTTCCTCTTTAATTTGTGTGGGGGGTTTACCAATCTGATTCAATCAATGTTTTGAAAAAACAGAAAAGAAAACAAAAATCTTTTTTTTCTTGCTTTTAATCCCATTAGTTCGTAAAAATTGTTTTTTGTTTTATTATTTTTTCAAATGAGTGAATGGTCATCTTAAAAAGACCCACCTTCAAGGAAGGTAGTAAAACTAGCTGGCCGGGTAAAAATCCCTGCACATTGTTATCTATGTATATTATATTCAACAACGACAGCTATGAAAGAACATTCAATGCATCAAAGGTTTTTTTTTTTTTCTAAGCATTATAAAATCCTTTCCTGTTCCTCACAGGATATCCAATGTTTTAATACTTAGGCAACACTGGCTTATAAAGTCCATGGTTGAATATAAGCCTTGAAGAGTTTTTTTTTTTGTTTTGTTTTGTTCGTATATATATTTATATATATATATTTTAGTAAGTAAGGATATGAAATT
Organism: Phainopepla nitens; assembly: GCA_013400175.1. Taxonomy (NCBI): domain Eukaryota; kingdom Metazoa; phylum Chordata; class Aves; order Passeriformes; family Bombycillidae; genus Phainopepla; species Phainopepla nitens. The sequence goes on along the minus strand of VXBQ01028278.1, from coordinate 1,739,633 downwards.
CAGGATTTGTGGGTTTTATTGGTTTTAAAGGAAACTTGCAATACTCTGTCTCCTAAACGGTATCCATTAAGGCTGGCAATCGCCATGGCAGCTTCGTCGTAGTTGGTCATGGTGACAAAGCCAAATCCCTTGCACTTGTTGGTGTTGAAATCACGGATCACCTTGACATTATTGACCGCTCCAAAGGGACCAAACAACTGCCACAGCACGCTCTCATCCGAGTCGGGGGACAAGTTGTAGACGAAGATGCACCATCCAGTCCCGGTGTGGCCAGGGATATTCATTCCCACAAGGCTCGTCATACCATCAATTGTGATCGGAGAAAACCTACCGAGCAAAAAGAGGGGTCTATTCTAAATACATCTCTTGGCACGAGCTGTAGGGCTCCAAGACTTTCAAGTAAATAAGCCAATGGTACTGAAGGTTCTGGATCCTGTCCCTGGAAGATGACCACAAAGCCACCCTTGCTCTCTAACTCCTGCTGAAGCGGAGGGGAGATGTACTAAATAAAATCGCCAAATCTGGGCAATAAATGCATCTCCCTCCGAGGATAAGCCTTGCTTAGATGTGTACAAAGACCTCAGAAAAGAAATGCTCGAGGACAGAGTGAGTCAGAGAGAGCCTGCACATGCTGTGATAAACAACAGCTCGTGCAAAAAAGGGCCTGTAGAAATTTGCCACTTTTTCCCAGCACTGATATAAGTTTCGGGACAACGGAGATCTAATGCTTTATCTCCTACCATTCTGCAATGAAAAAACCCAAGCAAGCTTCAAGACCTATTTTAAAGATTAATAAGAAATGCCTTTGTCAGGATTCAGCTGTAATGGTAGCTTCTTCAGCTAAAAATACTATTAGAGAGATGTCTCTAAGTGGTAGATTTTATTTCTCCTCCTAACAGGGTCCTTAATTGACATACACTCGGGAAAAAAATCCAGGTAATAAAAAGTCCTAAAGCCAGCCACATATCAAAGAAGGTTTACGCAGCAATTGTAGAATAAGTAGAACATAAAAACAATTAATGAGCACATCAACTGCTACCTTCATACTGTGAGGTTTCACTTCCATAAGAGGCTTTAGGTTCTTCAAAAAGTCAACGCAGGGACTAACTCTCAGAATTCAATAGAGCACCCTACTGTTTCTCCCTCATTGTCCTTTGGGACTTTACCTCGAATATCCAAAGAGAGCAGATAAAGCCAGGTGTTTATGAGCACAGATCCATCATGGGATAAAGGCTGGGCAGGATCTATGGAGATCATCTGATCAACCTCCTGCTTCAAGCAAGGCAAACTTCTCAAATGATATCTGCTGCTCACGGCCCTGCAGAGGGAAGCTTAGGAAATCTCTAAGGACAGGAACTCCGCTCCTGCAGCCCCTGCTGCAGGGCTCCATCCCCACTGCGAATGAGTTTCCTTTTTCCTCAAGTGGAATTTCTCCTGCTGCAGTCTGTCACTGCTGACTTTTGTCCTCCTGTGTTTGACCTCTGTGAGAAGCTTGGCGTCACCTTCTTTCTAAAGCCCCTTGTAGGCAGCTGAAGGCAGCAGCAGTCAGGGGCTAAACTCTCCATTTGCCTTTCCCCAATTTCAGCGTGTTCCTGCAGCTTTCCAAGGTCTCCCCAGTGGCAGCCATGGCCAGCAGCAGTGACAGCCCCTGCTCCTCACCAATTTAGTGTCACCCGCTAATGCGAGGAGGGCACAGCGCAGCCCATGACTCAGGTTATTAATGAAGATGTTAAGCAGTATCAGCCCTCAGGATCAACATAATTTTACTTTCATCAGTGTGGAAAAAAAATTGACATGCTTTCTGAAGCTACACTTTGGGATATGTTTTAAAATAACAACTGCACAGAGGAAACGTCTTAAAAATCTGGTTTCACATGTACCTTCAGTATGATGGGTTTTAATATCAGAATGGAATAATAATTCCTCAGGATTTTCTGAGTGATGACTGAGGGAGCAGAGGGAGGGACTCTGTTGCTGAGCAAGCTCTTGTGCTCTCCAAAACTTTTTACACTTGTAATAATTTCCACACACATTTAGCAATCTGCACAATATTATGCAGTGTATATTAAATAACCATGAAGGAAACTACACACTTGATGGTTGCTCACTGCTCTGTTGATGCCTGACGGCACTTTTTATGTATATTCAGGGAAAAAGAAGACACTTGGAATATACATCTTAAGATGAGGATCATCACTGGGGTGTAGCTATGCTGTAAATGAGCAGTTCACAAATGCTCACAGCATCAGATCCTCAGGAAGGTTTGCAGACAGTTTATTAAAAATACGTGGCAATTTTCCAATTCAACTTCACTTTCGCAAATCCTCATCTCAACACATTTTAGTTTCTCTCCTGCACAGTGAAACCAGTAACATTATCACAACAGTTCAGCACAGAAAGGCTGGACAAGGCCAATTTCTACTGCTCCTTCCACCGCAGGTGGAAATAAAGATTGGAAATAAGGCACAGTCAGGGCTTGTGCAAACAAACAGCTCCAGCTCATTTTGAAATCTGGAAGATGGGACTTCAAGCCCATTGCCGGCCAGTGCTGACTGTGCCAGTAACATACATAAGCCAGCAAACAGTGCTTTTCTGGAGTGTTTAAATTTAATGTGAAACACAACACTAAGGGATACACCATGCTCTAAGAAAGGATGATGTAAAACCTGTACAATGCAAAGCCGTGCACGTCACAATGCATTATAAGGGACTGCATTTTAAAGAAATGCTGCACTGATGTAAAGGGTTAAGGTTTCCTACAGTTCACTGGAGAGCAGCTTTTCCCTGGACACTTTTAGGAGCTATGCAGCTTTCAACTATTCATGTGCCACGAGCCCAGCAGCTGCTGTAAATCCAACAAAACACACATGAAACTGGTGCAAGTGTATCGACAGAAATACAGGATCACCTATCACATAAGGAGCTTTGCTTCTAGCAAGTGATCTGAAATTAGCCTCAAAAAAACCTTTTTTCCACATCAGCATGTCTCATTTTCCATCAGTACCACACAGTTAGCACAGGGAGAGCCAATCTCCCGTTCCTGAAGCAGCTTCAGAAATTATCAGTGTGGTATTTTTTGTGACCCTGCGCCTACAAATTCAGGTTTTGCTAGTGCAGGTACAATTGCCAAGGTTGGCTGAGAGGAGATAAGAACTAATTTAAGATGCCTGCAAAATGACTTTAAACATTGCTGTGTTTTTAGAATAACACTGCAGACAATGTTGAGAAAGCAGACGTATAACCTATAATGGCAGGTAATTGCTCTTTTCCTCTGTTCAGACTCTTCAGACTACGCCTATCCTGCACCACATGCCAGCTCAGTTCCAGGGAAGGAGAAGCAGCAGCAAAAACCCAGGGAAACCACCCAGAACAAACCCATCCTTCTGACACTGACTCGCACCTGGACAGGCACTCAACTGGGAGCTCTTCCCTGTTTCTGACAAGGTATCAAGGAACCACTAAGGCAGGAGGACACAGGGGAAGGGGAGGCATGATAAAATCAGCCAGGGGTTTCTGACTCACCGTATCCCCATCACCACTGAGGATATCCTGACACAACCAACGTGCCCATGAACACCAGCACTGGTGCTTCTGGGGAGAAGCTCTCTTTTGACTCTCCTATTGTGAGTACTCAATATTTCAGGTCTGTACTGAGTTACTGAGGGGTTAAACCTCATCTTACTGTCTGCTGCTAGCTAGTGTAAAGACATACTTACCATACCTTTTTAGAGGATAAGCTTCAAAAAAAAGCTCAAGTAATTTTCAAGTGCGGTGAGTAGACCATTTCAGAAGATTAAGTAGTACTTTCTTATCTTAATCTGGACATCTTAGGGTAACATCAGCAATAAGACTACACCTTTGTTTTGCTGCAAGGGTCGCTTATGCTGATGTTGCCATTAAAAGAAACACTAGCAACACATCATGTCATTTTAGCTACCAAACATACTCATGGAACAGCAGAAATGTTGACAAATCAGCTGAACTTTCACACATGCGTGCACATACAAACACACAGCTATTTTAAACAAACAAAAAAATAAATTTCAAGGACTGAAAAAAAAATTTCAAAGTATTAAACCTGTAACAAAAGAAACTTCGGGCTGATTGAGGTGCACACAGCTGTATTTTCAAGTCAAACTTATGATGCCACACGTGGGAGAAAGGTGATCTTAACTGTGAGAGAACAGCAGCCTAATTCTGATTTCTGACTTAAATTTTCCATAATTAGATCAGAGATTAGTTAAAAACTCAAGTTAATAGTTTTGATTCTGGAAAAAGCACCACTTAGTGGAGCAACTGTAATTTCAATGCTTGTAGCTGTGGCACCTAAACCATTTGAGAAGCCCACCTGTAAATAAAAAAAGGTTGAAAAACCCCACAGGACTTGCGCGTGAGGCCTTTAAAGTAACAAAACCAACTGAAGTCCAAACTTAAAAAGAATTTGACATGCTGGTGGAAGAAAAGAAGGGATAAAAAAAATAAAGTTAGTGAATTAAAAAAAAATAAATTGTAGCACCAATCTGTGCCAACACGGACATCTGGCAATCTGTGGAATTCTAATTACCTCTTTACGCCATAGGCCATATTAAGCAAATTGTCCAGCCTGAAAAGAGAAGGAGGGTCTTTGGGTTAATGTCTCACAGATGGCAAGATCGCTCAATGGAACTATTATTAATAGTGTTCCATTTTCAAAGAAGAAACGTTCAACAAGTTTCCCACACATCTAAGGAGCCTAACAACTCCCAGCCTGCTTTGTTAAGTCTGAGGTTGTGCTTAAATTTTCACCAGAGCATTTAAAAGCCTTTTTTTAAAACTTGTATACAGTCTTAGAGAAAAGCTTAACCTCCAGAGCCTGGTTTTAAAAAATCCACTTAGGACTTGTCTTTTTTTTATAATTCAACTTTTTTTTGGTAATTCAACTGCTCACCTTATATTTACAGTTAACTTGGAAATAAAATGTCGAGTCCAAAACTGCTGGAACTGGAAAAATTCTTGATAATCTGCTTTACTGTAATACATTCTCCCCATTTTATTATATATATTTAGTATTTATCCTTCATGATGTGTCAATCTAAATTGACCACCAAGTTTTGCAGAATATAATCATCTGCTTTCCATGGCAGCACAATAAAGTCCTTCTGTCCATGGAATGATTCAGTGATAACCTCAATGGACACAGCTGCGTGCCAGAGACACAAAAACAAGTGTAAATTTAATGTAGCCAATGACTGACTTTTTATGATCTTTAATTCATTAGCACTTTTCATCACTGACAAACTAAAATTACTTCTGAATAATTCTCTAAAGCCAGTGTGCAACTCAGTTATGCAAATATGTCCAAGTTTTCTTTCTTGAAGGCAGACTTTTTTATTTGAAGGCTGGGTTGCCTGAGAACTATTAAGTATAAAAGTAATAGGAACATCACATATTGCTAACTCTGCCTTATGCATCAGATGGAAACAGTATATTCAGAATGCAAAGCATAAAACATCCCCAAAAGCATCTGAAGACTCACACCAAAGCCTAATACAAGGGCTCTTTATACTAAGAGCAGATATCTCAGGCTAATAAATTTAATGATACTCCTGCTGACTGGGACAGACTCAGCTTTTTTCCTGCTACCAATCCACTGTCATTAACATCAAAGTCTAAGCTGCATCAAAACTGTAGTAATTTAGCAGAAAATAAAAGCATTGCCCAAAAAGAGAGAAAGAACAGGACAGTCACTGCTCATTTGATTACCAGTGTAACTCTGTTCTATCCTCCCTTTTCTATGAGCCTTCATGAGATCTGATTGTACAGTACTTCAGCTGTTTTAGTAAATACAACATGACTACTGCTGTCAGCAGATTTTCCTCCTCATTCTCCAGGAAAGAATATTTAATTTTACAAAGAAAATCAGGTCAGCCTAAGCAACTAAAGCATATTTTCCTGCACAGCACCTGCCCCACATTGTTGTCACTGGTGGAACTTCAGTTCTTTTCCAGGTAATTACCTGAATCTCTGAGCCTGGTGGTGAAGTGGTCCAGGGTAGCGTCTGTTGGGAGACTGATACAGCTGTGAAAGGAGTGCCTGGCTTGTTTTCTGGCTGGGGTTATTGGCAAACTTCACAGTAATTGGTTCTGTAGCACCACTAGGCTTCTGGCCATTTAGTCCCTTTATGGCTTCTTCTGCCTCTATTCTCTTATCAAAACGGATAAATCCCACACCTCGAGAAACCCCTGGGAAGTAAAAACACGTGAAGGGATGAATATTTGTAGGAACAGCCTCATCGATATAACGAACACAAACCGAATGTTGGGTTCACACTATGTTGGTTTGCAAATTAAGGAAAGCCCTGTAAAGAAAAATCCTCCTCCCAACCTGTAATCTGCAACATCAGCCCCTACTGTATTTAACAGTGATTTTAAGTAAACAGTAATCTGTATTTTGATAGTCCCTCATTAAAGAGGCAGCAGTTATACCTCCAGTTATATTTATAAGGAAACAGGTATTGCATTTTACACTGAAAGTAAAAAAACCCTAGCTGCAGACATTTGCAATTTTGCCAGTTCCAGAAAAACATGCACATATAAAGAAAAGTGCTCTTTTAACCTGTGACTTGATCAACCAGAATCCGTGAGGTGATGATGCGCCCATATTGTGAGAATAACTGCTCTAATTCCTTCTGGGTCATGGTTTTGGGAAGGCCGCTGACATACAAGTTGGCATCCCGGATGGATGCTGAACTTGGACGGGCATATGACACCTAGGAGAGAAAAGGAGAGGAGTGTTAGTGAGCTACAGCCACCCTTGGCATTTTGGACAGATAACGTTCTGTTCTTTCACAAGTCATAACCCTGCAGTTCAGACAGGACCTGTTCTGCGAAACCAGCAGAGCCAGGAAAAGCCGGAGGAACAAAGGGAGAGCTACGGAGACCCTAAACCAGACACGAGGGTTCTTGAAGCGCAGTGATAAAACATTGTTCAGAGGTGGATTAATGTGCAACTTCCCACGCATGGCTTTGCAGATTTGCCCCCATAGGTGTGGGTGTGTGGATGATTTGCCATAGCCAGCCTCGCCCGCTGAAGTTCCTGCATGTTTTTCTTTTTCCCCTCCAAGTGTCTGAAACAGATCAGGTTATTTGCGGAGTGATCTTTTGTGCTCTCTTTGTGTTTGCATCCTGAGCTGGCAAGATCTGTTCTGGATGAACAGTAAAGTACTGGTGAAATTAGACTAAATGAACATCTGCTCAGGGAGCTGTAGACTGACACTCATTGTCGGATCTGCAATTTATCAAGAGAAGTTCCCTTGCATTATAAAGCCCAGAACCAGACCATAAAATATTATGGCCAAGCAAACAAGAAAATCTAGCTGTGGCACTGCATGTGTGCTGTTGGAAAATTACTTATTCAAGCCTCTTAACTGCTCTTCTACCTATGAATCAGATTTATAATTATAATAGGTGCATAAAAAGCCTTCTGTACTTTTAAAATAATATATACATTTAGAATAAACACATCGAACATCATAAAAACACTTCCTGGATAAAGCCTAATGGCAAATATTCAGCACAGATCATGAATTACTTTGCAGCACATCTGAAAAAGCACTGGAACCCAAGCTGAATATTCTGCACTTCATTTTGATTTATTTCAATATAAACAGATCAGTACTCTTCCGCATTATGTCTTAAAATGTGTCTAGGAAGGAAGTGGGGGGGGTTCCCATCATGAATACAATACATTCAGCAATTGTCTTCCCCCTTCCCGAGTCTCAGCCTGAACACAGATGATGTCAAATGGATGTCTCTGTGTTTTATGTGTCAAAGAGTTGTCTTTATGCGCTCCACACCTAAAAATAGCTGTTGACTCAACACAGAAAATTATGTTAATGACTAATATTTGCTTCCACAATCTTCTCTGCATAATAGCAGACAAACTCTAAAGATTCTAGATTTTAAGGTTTTTGGCAATTTCTTAATAACTTATATGTTTGTCCATAACCTTTTAAATCTAACATTTACAGAGAAGGCTGGAGAGTGGAGGTGGAAAATTCAGGGAAAGAAATATGAAATAGAGGTTAGATAAAACATTTGCATCAATGGAGGCAAGCTCAAGCAAACAGTACAAAGGCTCAAGCATTCATCAGGAGCACAGAAACCCTCAAGTGCTAAAAGGATGAAGGATATTGGGGTAGAAATTATTTTGTGCCACAGCCCATGAGCTCCTGATGGGGTGCAGCATTTCCATCACCTCCCTGCTGGCCCCTCCAATGGATCCAGGACCAAAACACACACGGATGGCACCACTTGGCTTTATGTAACACAGCTCAATCCAGGCTCTAGGGGACACCAGAGAGGATCACAGGGTGCCTTCACCTACAGCTTGGTTTGGTGCTGGGGCATTTGGAAAAGCAGACTTTCCCTCCCCACTCGGCAAATGCCTCACCTTGAGGGGTTACTGTAAGAGTTCAGGCACCTACAGTTTAACCTACTTTAGGAATAACAGTTTAAAAACCATTTAAGAGGCTCTCTGGAGTGAGGGTAGGGATCTTACCTATTCCTCAAACCTGAGAACAGCAAAATGAGTAAAGTTCCTGGGAAAACAGCCAGAGGTTTCCTTTGGGTTTCTCACTCTGGCACATTCATTAACCAAATGCCATGTTACAGGGAAGATAAAAAGTACTGGGATATGCAAAAACCACTACTTCCCGGAGCAATGAGTGCCTGACATTTTATATATATATACACTTCTACTTACAGAAGGCGCTCTGCTCTCGTGGGCCTTGCAGACAGGCAGAGGATGGAGAGGCTGCTCACGCTCCCAAGCCTCCACTCCCAGCACATGTGAACACCTATCGCTGCTCAGGTCTAGTTTTTATTTCCTCCCGCAATCAAACATTCAGGCTGCAGGGGAGCTGAGCCAAAGAAAGAAGCTGCCAAAAGCAACTCAGCCGTCTTTAATATCAAGGAGAAAAGGTTGCGGAGCTGAATGGACTCAAGGCTAGTAATGTCAATTATTTATCTGCTTTTGAATCTTTTTCATCTTCCCTCTGAGGTCAGCCAATGACAAATCGATCGGTTAGAGTGTGCCATCCTGCTTTCAAGCTATTATTCAGTTAGTGCTGAGGACGGGATGTCTTCCCGTGTGTGAGCTATCAAAGGAAGAAATCGCCCACCCTGACCCTCCATCACACCAGAAGCTCCTTATGCTGTGTGAGTTAAAATGGGAGCAAAAACCAGCTCCCATTTTATCACTGCAAAGCGCAAAGCGCTGGGTGAGGACGCTGCATTAATTCTTTATATTCACACTTAAAAATGATTTTTTTTTCCCTTTCCTTTGCTCACGGCAGTGTTAGCACCCTGTAATGAAACAGTGTTGAAAAAGAAAAGAGTATGGAATTCTAGCCACCACAAAGAATTCGAATAATGAGCTGGAGAACAACAAACTACTTTTTGACCCAGGCATTTCTCAGCATTAAAATGTTTGTCCGCTCGTACAACGGATGAAGGTCGAACCATGGCGTTGGATTTCACTGCGTAAGATCATTTAGGAGTTCTGCGGTCAAATTTGCAAGGGAGATAATAAAATACTGTACAATTCATTTAATGGCTTGCTGGCCTCAGATGTTAGTTTCTATAAATACATATATAATAACTATGAAAAAACATTTAATAGGACATTTTGCATCTGACATTGAGCATTAGCCTGTGTAAGGGCTTCTCTTCATAATAAACAGCCATCTCCAGAGGCTGCACCACTGTCTCCCAACACCACTGCAGCATCAGAAGCTCCAGTATTTCATATCTTCCATGGCAAAGCACATTTTTGTTCAGGTGCACAACAAATATCTCCAAGTTCAAGTAATTATCTTCCTTATTGATTTCCTACCCGTTTTCCCATATAGAAAACTTTTTGAAGAATTACTAACCTCGAGACTCTTCAGAACATAAATTGAAGCAGTCTGGCCTTTCCAAGCCAGAGCCCACAGCAAAGGCACCCAGAGGCATGAACGCATCCCATTTGTCTTATGGAACAAGCAACAGCAGCCATTTGAACACTGGCACTTAACCACTTTGCTGCTGCTCCCTGAAAGAGAAGCCTTCAGCTCCTGTGCTAATCCTGGACTTCTCAAACATCCAAGTCCATTTCTAGAAGCCTCCTTGTAAAATTTAATTCTGGTCTGCTCAGAAGAGGAACTGCATCAGCCTTTCCTGGAATGATATGCTCTGCCAGCACTCACCCTGCCCTGGACACATCTGAGCAGCAACCAAGCAGCTCATTTTACAGATACCCACCTTCTCCGAGATGTGGCTTGCTCTGCATCTACTATTCCTCACCTGGAGAACAGCAAACCATGCAGGAGCCTTAAATCAGGATGCAGCACAGGCACCCAAGGACCACCAAGTCACCCACCCAGGGCAGCTGCAGTCCCTGGGACACCTCTCCAGCCACAAGCAGCTGAGGTGCAGTCAGTGTTAAGTGTGCAGTTTTCAAGAAGTTTGCTTAACATGCAAAAACACCAAACTTCTTGGTGACCCGAATACAGAGACTTTGTCCTTTTGTGACACTCTGAGATACAGGATTTCTTGTATAATTTTTCGGTTGAGTCACTCAGCTCTTTTCTGCCTGAAGTCCTGTTTAAAATGGAGACAACTCTTCCCTCACCTGCTGCCCCTTATCCCACTGTTCCAGACTGGAAGAGCTTTAACACAATTGCTCAAAAGCCTCACACATGTAAACAAAGCACAAGTCTCACTTGTTTAATGCACATCCAGAACTAGAAGTAAAATCTGCTTAGCACCAGTGAATGGGCTATGGCAGAAAGAGACATCTCCCCACAGCCACTTCCAGACCCTCAATTGTGTCCTAATTTTGTGCAAAACCAGATTTGAGACACACTCCTGTGAAAGCTCTGTGCTTTGTCAGAACAAGCAAACACAAAAGCCCTCTGGTCCAGAGGCTGAAGACCAGGATGTGGAATACTTTCACATCCAATGCCTGCACTGCCCTGTCCTTTCTCTCCCCTAAGCCCTTGGCTGGGGGGTGGAAGGGAGTGACGATGCACTTTACTGTTGAGCCCTTCAATGCCATTTTACAGAGATTAATTATCATTGCAGGTACAATGGTCAATCCCACCATTTCAGGAAAGACATCCATAGATAATAACCTAGAAACACTCTTGGCTGTAACAAGAGTAAGGCTAAGAGAAATAATTGCTCTGGCTCTGTGGAATGAAAAGGACTCACTGGCAAAACTGAGGCAGTAAAAAGAGAAATTGCGATTAAGAGAAGACACATGAAATTAAGAGGCAGAGACTCTCTGGTGCCTGCTGAAAGCAGCAGAACCAAAGCTGAACCTTCAAATGCAGCACTGAAAGGTCCTCTGAGCACCAGGATCACCGCAGGCACAAAGGGTGGAGGAGGGTTCGTTAACAAACAAGCGCTATGAAGTCCAAAGGCTTGCACTGACAGAGCGTCCTAAAGAGCAAAACAGGAATAAACTTAGTTGAGGCTTTCAAGGTCTGCTGCATCTTCAAAATTTCTTGTCCAAGACTTTGTCTTGGGGCGCTGCAGTCACAGCACACGACCCCTCTTTCACTACCTGTGAGCTACCTTAAAAGAGAACGAGCAGTTACCTCAAATTTAGAAGGACCTATAAAATAGCTACGTCCCAAATCTGCAGTTTGTGCCTGCAACGTGAATTTTCAGGAAAGGAAAAAAAGCGGGTCCAATGCAACGGCATACGAAACACTCAAAACCACAAATCCCTCCTTGCTGCAGTCCAATATACTCAGCTACTCCCACCATCATCCAATATCCAAACCTTCCACCTCTTCTTCCTTGCAGAGCATCCAAGCTCCTCCTGTGCCTTGCCCTGATCTCTGCACACCCTTTCCTTACCACCCAGCCTTGCATGAGCTCCCATCTCTCTTCAGTGGGCTAGGAGGCTGCAGGCAGTGTCCAGCAGGCTCGGTGGCCCTGGGAAGGCTACGCAAGAACACGGTTGGAAAACACCGGGTTTTGGCTGAGCATTGCACCGAGGGCACCCAACACCAGAGCTCTGCTCCCATCTCTGCCAGCAAACCAGCGCTTCCTGGCTGCCACCCAAACTGTGCTGAGCTCCCCCACACCTCCCAGGGATGGGGTGCAGGAGATGCAGGTCTCTTCCCCAGCACTCCCTGCTCCAATTCCTCCTCCCGCCCTGCGCCGCCTCCTCCGCCCAGCACGGCTGGAAGGCAATCTTTTTGACAAATGACTTTGTAGGACAGAGAAGTCTGAGGCTGCTGTTATTTGGTTACCCTACAGTGACAGGATGGCTTGTAGTTTTGTGGACAATTACAAGAATTAACATGGACAGATTTAGAGCCTGAGTTTTGTGGAAATAGCTGGCATTTTGAAAAATGCCACAGAAACCAAGATAAATAGGAAGATCTTTCAGCAGTAATGTTACTACTTTATTTTCAGAAAAAGCAGAATTACTTTCTCCCCCAGCCTTACTTCTTCTATTTTAAACTAGGACCATCCAGACCCATTGATCAAAAAAGGAGAGTAAAGCAGAAATGCAGAATTCCACGCTATTTATTCAATTTAACTGAAAACTAAAATTACTAGAAAAATCCTCTGAGCAGAGAGGAATCATCTTATCCACTTGGTATTTTACCATTGTATAGATACGATAGATTTAAGAACTAGAAGTTAGCAAGAGCTCAGAGAACCTAGATTCCTTCTCCCCTCTCTGGGGACATCTCCCTTTGCTCCAGCAGTGTCACAGCGTGTAGTTGAGGGCAGGAAGAAGCAAACCTATTTCTCAGGGAACAGAGGAAAAGGAAGAGAGGGGTGCAGAAGACTGCTCTTCAGGGGGTCACTGGCTCTTTTCAGATTTCAAACTTCCTTTCAAAACTGTTCTGCCCTTGTTCCAATGAAGCCAGGTCACCTGAATCCCCAGGTAAATTGTAAAACACTTCCTTTGCATCCTTTCAGGCGATGTCCTTTTTTTTAGGGCAAAGCAGCAGTTTAAACAATCTGTACCCTGTGCATCACACATATTATTTTCCTTCTGATATTTGATGCAACTGAATTGCCAGGCAATCTTCAACAGCAGCAGTGACCTTTCATATGCTTTTATGGATGGGCAAATTTAATTTCTAAAAATAGATTCAATTTCTGGAATATATATTTATTTCAACACACACTGTCTCTTCCCTCATTCTAAACTGTTTTGCAGAATTATGTCAAGCTTTAGCTGTAAAAATAAAGTGAGGCTTTTCTCCCTCACAAGAAGATGATGCTGCTATGAAATGGCGTAAATAAAATATGCACTATGATCGGCTGAGGAGGAACAAAATGTGTATAGCCTATTACCACCAAACACAACACTCCCTCCCAATGCTTTTCCCAAACAGATATTCCGTAAATTGTCACCTCTCAACTTTGACTTGAAAGGGCATCATTGACTTAAATAAAATGCACATAAATATTTTAGCTGCTAGAGTGAAAAGGGATTATTTATCATAACAATGACAGAATAAAAAGAACATTTCTTCAGTTATTTTAGTCCACACATCAGAGCCGCCTGTGCCTGGCTGTTCTGCTGATCCTGCTATTAAGCCAGTTCCTCCTGTGACTGCATGGCCGTTTTGCAAGGCATCAGGAGAGAGAGAACATCACGCTGCCACACAAATGTTACAGAAGTGAAAAGGACAGCATTTGGGGCCACACGCATAAAATACATATAGTATTTTAAACAGGAATTAAGCCCTGTGGAGTCAAAAAAGGAGTGCAAATACAACTCCCCGGAGTCACCTCATGTCCACTCTAGGTGCAAGGAACAGCAGAGCCCACAACACAGATGGGACACAGCCTAGCAGGACCACAGTGACCTTGGCAAGCAGAAGTGATTTGCCACTGTAAAAGGGCCTTCACAGATTACTCATTTCAACTTTCTTTCCACCATAATAGTTTCCAAAAGGCAGAGAGAAATTCTGCCTGGAGGAATCCGGCTACCCAACATACACAGTCAGGGGCCGAGGTTCAGCTCATCCATCAAAGAGGTATTTACCAATTCATTCTGAGGCAAAAAACCCAGCCACATTCATGAAGAAAGCAGAATAAAGTAATGTTCAGTACTTTTCTGGCTCAATGTTATTCTACTAAATATTTTTTAGCCTGTAAAACTATATGCCACCAAATTCCTTTCTAGATGTTCTCCTGAGAGAGGTTTTTTTAAACGCACCAACAGTGCATTTTTACTAACTGTAAAGGGCATCTGTAGCTAAAGTAATTGGGTCTGATAATTAAACCTAGTATTTCCACAAGTTTAAATACTTCAACCTTGCAAAGAATGACAGTGGGATGCTGGAAAGCAGCACGTGGAGGTTCAGCAGTGCTGAGCACCGTTCCTCATCACCTTGAAATCCTTTGCAAACCAGAGATCTCCTCCAGCAACACAAATGCCACTGGCAGCACTAAATACACCTGATTTACCCCTCAGCATGAACACTGGGAAACCTCCATCCCCACTGCACAGTACTAGGGAAAGCACACCTCATTTATCAGGATTTCCAGAAGTAACACATCATTAAAAATACAAAAAAACCCAAGGGAGTAAAGGTGAGGCAATTGCGTACGATTCTGCAATGAAAAATTGGGTTGGAAACTGCTGATTAGGTGCCCCTGTGGTCAAAACTTTGGATGTTGGGACAGAAGGCTCCCTTGGGCTGGTTTTAGGCAACGGCATAAACCAAATTTTATTCAAAAAAAAACCCCAAACCCTGTGCTTCCTCCCAGTCATAGAAGAACTTATGTAGCTCCTGTGCTATGAGCTATTAATAAACATGAAAACCCCAAACCAAAGAAATAATTGAATTTCTAGAATTTATACTGAATTAAAAAAAACATACCACAAATAAGATTTTGCATAGGAAGTTCCCAGATAACAAAAGCCTAACTACAGATGATAAAGAAAGGCATAATGATTTAAATTTGCATGTAAGAAATGCATAACTGGTGTGGGTCGCAGTTTCAGGAGGCCTTTTCCAGTATGAGTTTCCTGTAACCTTGATATATTATGAATGCAATAGCATTGCTCTGGTTCACAAAAAAGAAAAACAGAGGCAAAGCAACAGAGGTACTTAGGGAGAAGAAATCCAGTTCTTTCCTAAGGCTGAATAATGTTCAAAATATACATCTGCTGCATGAAAAACTGATCTAGATTTTTCAAGTTCTACTCAGTTTTTATTAAGCATTTAAAAAATATATTTTTCCCCCATAATGTGCTTTTAAAAGCAATTTGGAGAGCAACTTTTCACTGTAAGTGGAAACTGCTGAGTCCAAGCCTGCATTTCCACCTGCAGCAGTTGATAAGATGGTAGATTTTGCTGCCTTGCCTTACATATTCCTGTAAGTGTTTCCATTAACTCTACAAACCCATGCTGTGAGCATTCTGATGTATGGCCCACATGCCTATCTGTGGGATGGAATCTGGATGGTCTGAGGGAGGTTTGGAAGCAGCCTTTTCTATGAAATCTGTGCAGCTGCTCCACCACTTTCATAACCCTCAGCTCAGCACTTCTGCTCTCCCAGCTCAGGGGAAAAATTTGCTTGAAATAATCCAAGAAATATACCAGAATCCAAGAAATATTTTTGCTTCAGGGAATACCCCTTTGTCCAAGCTACAATCTTTAGCAAGAATATAAAAAACTATAGTATTGACCACAATTAACATTGTATCTTTTTTGCAAGATACAACATCACTGACATTACTTGTACCAATATTCAGTACAGTAAAAATTCTATTTTGATATTAACATTTTTAGCTTTGAAATACAAATTAACTACAGAAGAAAAATTAAGAAAATGGTGCAAATCAAAAGCTAGCATTCAAAAAAAATGATCAAAGCAGTTTCAGATAATTTGAATCTGATCTGCTGTTTGTTCCCCTTCAATTTTTTGATTCACATCCCTTAAGCTGAATTATTTGTCAGAATCTGGGATGTGGAAATCTTCTGTAAGCTGTTTCAGAACAGCTTTATCAGTCATGCAGCAAAAACTGACAGTGTAGAAGCTTGCTTTTCTTGTGAGACCACTAAAGAAGGTCATTGAATAACTAATGGTCTATTACAAACAATGAAATAAGATACTTCAGTGGGAAGCCTCCAGCTTCTTTTAAAAGAATAAATCAAATTAAAGATGTGGAAATTGAGAAAAAAATTTTGAGAATGACATATTCTAACTTGTGAGAAACATGCTTTCAACACCTGCTAATGACAGGAGTGTCACTGAAAGAACTCCGTGACAATGTATTTCCCATTAAAACATAAGGAAACATTTAACTTGTGAATATATACCATCAGGTACTTCACCTGTTTATGGACAATGGTATCACTCTGGCTGTTTTATTCTAAGTTTAAGCCTCACTGTCATGCTTTAAAGTGCTTCCTGTTACTTTCCCCTCTCTTTAACAATAGCAGCAATTTCGGAGAAGAGATATTTCATTTTCTGCATGTCCGCTCATTGTTCCAAGGAGGAGCTCGTTAACCCCCTTACAATAGAGAATAAAATAGTGATGAAATTGCCAGAAGCAGTTCCAACTACTTTCTCCTCTTCCTGAATTGAGCAAAAGGCATTTTATATTGTCTTACCTTTATGGTTTTGGTCTGGAGTCTGAGTCCATTTAAAGTGTTAATGGCTTTCTCTGCATCCTTTGGATCAATGTAGTTAACGAATCCATACCCTAAACTCTGCCCTGTTGAAACATAAGAAATAAAGAAAAAAGGACTCAGTATTTTTCAGCACAGGAACAATTTGCAAGAGTGGAAGCACAATATTCTTACACTGTTCATTTCATCCCTGCTTTCCCTTACAGTCTCTATGCTGTTTTCACCATTTCCTTATCTCCTTAATACAGGGGGAGCCATCATAACTTTAAATTGCTGCTCTGAAGATCCTTCTGTAAGATCAAGAAGCAGCAACCTCTCACCCTGCCTTCCCCAGGAGTTTACTGAAAAGCATGTATGAAG
This sequence comes from Phainopepla nitens, assembly GCA_013400175.1. NCBI lineage: Eukaryota > Metazoa > Chordata > Aves > Passeriformes > Bombycillidae > Phainopepla > Phainopepla nitens. Next base: position 1,722,631 of record VXBQ01028278.1, on the reverse strand, counting down.
CTTGACAGCAACAGAATTGTGTAATAGTTTTATGCTGAGCGCCTAATAAATATAACTGGCTGACCTGCCAGTAACAAGGCCACCGCTTAAAATTAAATAAACACACAATTTTGCTGCTGTTTATAAACAAATCTTGAAGTATTTAAACTGCAAAATCAGGAAGCTGCATTTTTACACTAACCTTGAAGGAGCTGAGTAAGAGAAAACCAATTTTACATCTTGTTTTACTGCTCAGTGGGCAGCCAGTAAATAGGAGAAGGGACAGCCCAAACTGCAGCCGGGCGAGGGACCGCGTTAAAGCTCCCCTCCGAGGATTGGGGATGACAGCAAACCCAAACAGTGCAACAACTGCTGCTGTGCACGGGATGGCAGGAGCCCACTTCAGCAGCCAAAAGCCTTTCAACAGCTTCTGCTTCCCCAGCGAGCCCCGTGCGTGTGCTTGCAGCAGGAAGGGACCCGGTTAATAACTGGGTAAGTGACACGGGGCTGGAGAGGCCGTGCTGGCAGCGCTGCCGGGATCATGGACATGCACAGGGCTGCACAGGGCTGGGAGAACCCACCCCACAGGGATCTTTTCCCAATGTCCAAGCAGCAGCTCTGCAGCACCAATTCTATTAATGCAACGTGACAGACCGACGCTTCCAGATCCCTTCCTTCGAGCATCCTACTGAACTTATTTTGCATGTTTGGAAAACACAGCCTTTTTTTTTTTTAAGGCACATGAACTTCAAAATACACACAGATAATCACACTTCAAGAACCAGCAAGCCCAAGCAGACACAGGTGAACAGTCCTGTATTCCAACCACACTCCCTCATACACCCTTCTGTGCATCTGGAGCACAGCAAGCCTAAAATCCACCTGTCTCTCAGCACTGATGTGCAGTGGGATCAAAATGCTCCTGCTCACAGGCAGTGAGAAAGGAAACATGTGAAAATCCCTCCCGAGGAGGGGAGCAGCATTTGTGGAGATTTCTAGCCATGGGAGCAGCTCCTGCTCACCAGGAGGAAGGGGAGGTTGGGAAGGCAGCTGCACACCAAGTGCCTTGATGTCCCCTGGAGGCACAGATCCTGCCTCCCGGCACAAAGCTTTGTTTCTTTGTCTCCTGGATTACAAAAAAGCATCTGTGTGTTTCTCAAAGTCAGACGCCACCAAAAAATACAGCGTTTGCTGTAACACAAATACAGGGAGCGCTTCTGTCTTACGAAATCAGATCAAAGCCCTAAAAGCTGCTAACTATGCAATGGAAGACTTTAAAAATCCATGGAAACACAGCAGTTCATGCCTGAAATGCCCACATGCAGGCGTGAGGATAAGAAATGGCTGTTTTAACATACAATACAGCCAGGGAGCAATTCCATCCCATCAATTTTACTTCAGAAAAAAATATAAAAACATACTCAGTCCTCCTGGAGAGCTGAACTAATCTCAACAAAAATATTCTTACACAAGTTACATGACATTAACCAAGAATGACCTGAAGTCTGGCTGAGCACAAAGCCTGGAGCAGAAATACTGTAAAGGTACTTTCCCTGTCATGCCTACCTGAGGTATTTTATACAGCCCAAATCTCTTGCCTCTGAACATATCAAATCTTTGATACATTTAATCCTAAACAATCCTAGGGAGAGGAAAGCCATTCTCTAGGAAACAAACATCTTTTTATGGGGGCAAGGAGACTCAGGGATCAGAGCTTGGACAGTGTGTTTGTATTCTTTTCCAGTTATAATCATCTCTAGACTTCAGAGGTACACAAAGAGCAGGAGAAGCTGATGTGAGATTTATGTCCAATATCTGATCCTGGGCTTCCATCTCCAGCCACCGCTATTCTCAAAGCACATGGACTGACCAACCTCTACTGTTTTTCAACTATCTCCCATAGAAACATTCTCACTTCTGTAAGTACTTGCACAGGAGAGACCATGGACAGCAAAGCCGCAGACAGCACTAGCAGTAGGAAAGGGAAATAAATGGCAATACAAGAAAAGAACGAGATCACAATTACATAGAATCTTTTTTTGAGTCCCCCAGTAACATTCAAGTTACTTAGATACCATCATCTCACTACCAACTGGCAAAGGATAAATATATTTTCTCCAAGGTGAGGGATAACAAATACCAAAATGAATAAAGCTGGTCTTGTCTGCATGCAGGACTGCAGAACCTGGCTTAATGAAAACTATTATACTGCCATACCATTTTTCTTTCAAATAACAGGTCTGCAGAAACATGATTTCTGTTTGTTAGTGTATATACTCCTGAAGATCAAGAAATATATGAAATTTGTAACAAGATTGCAAGCCTGTTACTCTGAAGTATTTGGTTGTGAATTCATATCCCATTGATTGCTATATTAGCTGTACTGTACTCTCACAAAAAAGGGTGAATGCTCAGAATTTTGAGCACTGAATTTTCTGTTAATTCAGTCAAGGCTCCTTTTATCTTAAAAGCTCTCAAACTCCACACCCTTCACAGCCCATTGAAATCTTGGTGCAGTTGTTTCCATCAGCAAATTCTTTCTGCTGCTTCCTGGCATAGACCTCACTGTACCAGTGAAGCTGAAGAGAAAACTTCCCATTAAGAGCTTCCCACTTCAGGGGTGTATTTGTTTGGTTACTTTGTATTTTCAACCATCTCTCCTAAATATTATGTGTTTGAAGATTGACACAAACACCCCAGTCTCAAAAAACTGAAAAGAAAAACTCAGGTTAGTTTTTTTGTCTGTGAAAAGCTTTATGATGATTGTGGCAAACATCACAAAGTTTTACTGTGCTAAACATTTACAGTTAAGAAACCAAAAAATTTTATACACGCAGCTAAAACCATGAGTTTCAAATTCCTCTCAAGAGCAATGTACCTTATGTCAGACAAAACAGACACTAGATGTGAAAGAACTAAAAACTGTTACAGGTGAAGAAAGGAAAGGATTTGTTCCAGAATACAGTAAACAGTATGAACTTCCCCTATTTCCTTCATCAGGTGCTCTTACTGCCTGTACTCCAAAAGGGTAACACTTCTTTGGACACAGTCTGGCAGCACAAAGCAAGCAGCTGGACCTCTCAGTGGGATCCCACACAGACACTGTAGTTCATTCCCATGCTACACTTCCCAGGAACAGCACCATAAATAGTAAATATTTTCTGTGATTTGGAATCCAATAGTTCATCACATGCTGTGATTCAGTAGGTCAGGCAAGAGATATTTCTAGATGATCCTAAAACAACACCTTGTTATCTTGCTATTCCCACTGCTCTTTCCAAATGTTTTCCTTAGCAGCAGAAAATGTATAGTGGACCTCCCAAAATCTGGTAAGAAATAGGTCTCAAAATGAGCAGCAACAGGGTAAGAAGTTATCAAGGACTTGACAGTCTTAAAAAAAACAAAACAGAATGGCAAAGCCAAGGCCAAGCTGGTAATGTACATGTTTTGCATTTGAGAAAGTTCCATTTCAGAGCTGAAATTTATGCTTAAAACAAGTCATGAGAAAAGATAGGGAAAAAAAAATCAATTTACCCTGTATCCTTTATCCATACATCCAAAAACCTGCAGCTGTGAAAAAGGCAGTGTCAAAGACCTGTACCTTTCTTTACTTCCTCTGTAAGCCAGCCTGCTTTGGCCAATTCTATATTTATATTAAGAGATAAAGAGAAAACACATAGAAAAAAACCCTTAAGTTAGAACTGAAATGTCACAGAACACAGATAAAAAAAGGCATAAACCCCCTCTGGCTAGTAAAGGTTGGAATAACAAAGTAATTTTTTTTTTTTAGGTTACAGAATGAAGATCCCTTAACACTCATCCTGACTCACCAGGAAATACTAATAGTAACAGTACAGAGACAACAGGCATTATGCACACCTGAAGTATGTGAAGATATAACTGGCAACCCAGGTGAATGCCAAACAGGAGCTCCTAAAATTATCTAAGTTTAAATGAAATTATCTGGATTACTTGCAGAGAACAGACTCCAAAAAAAAAAAAGGGGCTTATGGATCTCTTTCATGATCAAGAAATTCCAGGAGCCTGGAGGAAAAATGTTTGCATTGAAATTCCAAGAGGGAGGCCTGCATGGCACAAGCACTTACAGGTCCAGCAGTCTCATGCCAAGCAAAGCAAAACTGCAGAATATTCAAGACTGGACTTTAATAATAAAGAATTAGTGAGGGGTAATAAAATCAATGTCAATCAAATTAAGTCTATGGAAAACAGATTCTGTCAAACTAAACTGACAACCTTCTTGATGAGATTACAAGTTTGACCTATAAATTTTAAGAATGCCATTAAATCAACATTGATATACTTGGTCTTCTCTAAAGGACTTGATTTGGTACTGCTTATTAATTGACTAAAACAAAATTAATATGGCACACATTAAATTGATTTAAGAAGCCAACAGATCTCGTACTGGGAATTGGGAACAGGAAATCACAAGAAAGATGCTTTCCTACAGGTCTATCTCAGGAAACAGATCTTGGCCCTAAATTGTTTATTTCCGCCAGTAAGTGGAAAAAACCCAAACTGCTTGCTCAAGAAAATTGACTGCAGAAAGACAGAAGAAGAGGATAAGTACAAAGAGGATAGAGGGAAGGTACAAAGCAATTTAAGTTTCTCAGTAAACCACAAATACACACATTGACACAGCACAAAGATAACATCCTGACAAACCAAGTTAACTGTGGCATGCTTTAAGAATGCTTTAATAAAAGATAGACAAGCTACATCAAGCCTGCAATATTGACACAAGAGTTAAAACTAGTCTTGCCATAAAAGTCACACAATCAGAAAAGGAAAGAAAAATTGCTGCTTCTGATCTGCCTGTGCTTTGCTGAGGAAGAGCCCAGTCCTGGGGCACAAGCTCCAAGCCTGGATGCCTTGGTGATGGGGCCATGAGAATTGACTACAGCACAGGAACTCCTTCAGTTGAGATAAGGGGGTCAATCTGCCTACCTGATCAAAAAAGTTGTGATAGCAATTTGAATGAAGCTGAACCTGAACACTACTACATTAGTATTCATCTGAAATACAAATTTATTTTTTCTTACTAATGTCTGCCCATGATGTTATGTATCCCAAGTCCCATTGCCTGGCAAGTGAAACCAGACTAGAAACAATACAGCCAATGCTGTTTGCCTGTGGAAGCCATTTGCACTGTGTTTTTGACATTGAAGGTAACAGGAATTTAAGTACCTACCAACCATTTTGTCAATTCTACCACAGGAAATTTTGAAGGCCTGATTTTTTTTTTCCTGAAAGCTATGCTCTAGCTCAAGCAGAAATTAATCCTGGGAATGTTTTGGCAAGATGTGTTAAGTGCTCCATAATCTCTTCTACTCTGAAGCACTACAAATACACTGTTCCTGCTGGTTCTGTGAAGAACAAGCATTGCCACAAGCAAAGAAGCAGCAAACTACTTTCTGAGAAAGTCTGAAGTCTTCCCATTGCAGGAAACTAAGAAGAGCAACTTAGAGAAAAGTGCAACTTCTGACCAGGTAAGTTAAAGTGGTTAGAAAAATCCTTTAAATTTGGAAATAAATGACTGTGGAACGCAACATGACATTAAAGGACTACAGTCCCCACTATAAGCAGTCACTGATGAGAAATAAGCACAGAGTGGGACAGCAGTGATCTGAACTGCCTTCAATTGTGGTTTTGTTGTCCCCTGCCCAGATGTAAAACCTAATTAAAGCTGCCCTCCTGACAGCTGTACCGGGAGCACCGATGCCTCCCTTCGGAAGTAGGGCGCGTCCGACAGCTCATCTCGCATCAGCCGGGTGGGAGCTGACAGGCAGCAACAGCCTTCAGTCACTCTGGCTTTGGGGCCATAAGATAAATAATGCTCACCACAAGTTCTCCACATCTCCCCAGATCCATTTTTGCCTGTTCAAACCTCGCTGAAATTTAGGGAAGAAATGCCACGTAGAGCTTCTCTCTATCGCAAAAGCTCAGCGCAACTTGCTGCCCACCTGCGGATCTTCCAAGCAAACTTGCACATACTCTTCCACTTTCCCCAGTGCTTCTCAAGATTGAGATGTTTGTAATAAACAGCGCTGATGGATGGTTGGCAAGGAGATGGCTTTCCGTCTTCTAAGCAAGAGTAACCATAGAGAATTCTGACATTCAAGGCAATCCCTGCTCCAGCTGGCAGGTCCATTTCAGAACACCACCCTGTGAGACTTCAAACCAATTCAGAAGTGTTTTAACACATTCCTGGGATGAACAGGAATGACTGCAACTCATATGAAAAGCCGTATGAAGTAGAGGCTTTTGGAGGTTACATAAACACCCTTGAGATGATATATTCATAATGTACAGAGGGTCAAGTGAAACGGCTTTCATTTTTTTTCTTGTTGTGGTTTCCACAATAGTTGCCAACAAATAGAGCTGTTCACCTAAAAAAAGGAGGTAAGCTATAGAGAGAAAATTCAGATCAAGGGAAAGTGAGATCTCATCATGAGACCAGTTCAAAACCTGCTCCTTGTCTGACGCTTTTTTACACCAGTAATGTCAGTCTCATTCATCCTCCACCTCTTTACCAAGAAGAATCACCTGCTGTCACCCCAGCAATGCACACTGCAGTCTCAGGAGAAGCAAACCAGGAGGGAAGCATCTTCTGCACACAGTGCTCCTAGGACCAAACAATTAAGCTAAGGCTGTCACTGTCACAATTCACTGCAACTCATCTATGAAGAGTAACTTGTTCTGTGCTTAGTGCAGCTCTATCACAGCATCCATTTAGTCTATAGCTTATTTACAATACAGACTCCTTATGTTTGTACAAACTAGGATTTATTTATTACACGTTGTCCATGAACAGCAACAAAGCATTCTCTCCCTATGAACTCACTTTTACAAGCATTTAGGGGAAAATGCACAATCAAAAACCAGACCAGCATGAGCGATAAAAGTTACTTTTTGCCTTTTGCAGGAAGGTGTCTGGGTACAAGCTTTGTTTTGGAACCTTCCATCAAATTACTATATTTGGATTATCTTTAGTTCTTTTGAGAAGATCCCACTTCTGCATTAGGACAGGTCAGCTGTACTGTAATGCAATCCAATCTGGAGCCCCAGATATGGTGTGATGCTACAGTGCACCTACAATTAAGAAGCATGACTTGTTTTTGGTTTAAGAACAGCCACCAGCATTATCAGAGCTCAGTAGATCCTTAAAATACCACTGGAGAGGAAAGCCAGGTTGCAGACTAACAGTGAAATGCACTTCTAAGAGATCCCTCCTACGAAACATGCCTATAGTTTCACAAAAAAATAAAGAAGTACAGCTAACCTCCAACCTCCAGGAAAAATCCTCTATGTTCCATAGCTACAGCACCTGCAAAGGCTACACAATGACACAAAGACCCTCAGAGGGGACAAGATCCCTCAAGCAAGCTCTCCTCCCAAGGCATCAGAGCCCTGATACCCAAACAGCAATGGCACACCCCATCAGGTATCTGCACAGAGAAAATTCCTATCACTGCCTTAATGCCAGAGAGACTCAGATAAAAGCTCATTCATGCAGGACTGAGGCCTTTTTCGGGGAGCTCGAGGGGAGACACGAGTTGCACAATGAGGTCTCATGGGAGCCCTATGCACACAGGATTTAATAAACTCCAGCCCAAGTGGAAGGGGCTTCTTCACACCAGGCCTTCCTCAACGGAGACGCTGTTATGTGATTAAAAAATCCCCCAAAGGAAGCCCTTGCAAACAGTGTGCTACATCCCACGTAAAACTCTCCCTCGGGGAAGAGGATAAGAGAGGGAAAATGAACCAGACATACAGACACCACTCACTCAATTTTAATATCTGAATGGGAAGTGCCAGATACCATGACAACAAGCCTAGAAAAATAAAAAGGGAATAAAAAGAAACGTTGCCCAAAATGTGAAACAAATTCTATCAATGTAGCTAAAGCAAATTATTAGTGCTGGTGAGGTAACTGTGAGCCCTGGACCTTCACATGTCACTGGAAGGGAACCACGAGGACCTGGACACAGCCAGCTCAAAATCAAAGCAAGACTTCTCAAACACATCTGCAAGCTCCCCACAACAGAAAGAAATATCATTCATCCAGCACCTTGAGTTAGAAAGCTTGATTTTGCCAGGAAGCGCCAGAGGGGATTACATGAGTTTTGTCCTCTTCTGTAGTTCTGACAAATCTCAATGCAAGATGGTGCAATTTAATGTCTTAATTTTCAGAGATGCTGGAGCAGTAGCAGGTCTTGTGGAAATTAAATACCAACAGACAGTAACTGCCATTTCTCAAAATTAGAATTCTCACTTTAGAATGGCTCCATATATCCAACTCAGAACAAAGAACAAGATGGAGCATGCTTTGACAGCCTGCTGCTGCCCAGTGCCACCAGGTCCTTCCAAAAACCCTACCCCCACAGGAACTTCAAGAGGGCTTCCAAAACCATGCAACTACTCCATTTTATACCGACCACACCAGCAAGGTAAGACACTTGCTCCTGAAAATTGTGCCTTACAGTCTCCTAAAGGCTTGTACCATTTCAGATGTTCTTCATCTCACCTGAAACAAGCCTCTGCTCTTACATGCAGACTAGAGTCCAGCCAAGTCAGCTGTGCCACTGCTGTGCTTGAGGACATGGACTAATCTGCGTGCAAAGCTTAAATGGAAGCTTGAGACATGCTGCTGACTTGGCTGGAGTCTTCTGTGGTTCCCATTACCATAGCATGGAAGCATTTTAGCTCTGAAACACACCTTTCCTCACAAACTGAGGAAAGCACTTCTACTCCTGTTATGGAGAAGAAAGAACTGAAAGGCATCACAATTTCCAGGGTGAACTTGGACAGAGTAACACAGCCACAAAAACAGAGAGCTAAAACTGCAGCTCCCCCACTCTAAGACTGGAACCTTATCATTAGCCCATTGAGGGCTGTGCTGGGCTAGAGATATCTCGTAAACAACACACATTTCATGCTCTGTAGAATATATTATCCTCCTTTTGCTTTTTTGTTTGCTTGCTTTTATCAAGTTTCTTTAAATGCAAAACTGGATTTTCAGCATGGGTGTGTTCATACTACTGCAAGCAACTGATTAAGTAGGTTTTGAAAAGCTACTGCTTCTGACATACACAAGACAAGTGAGCTCCATTTCTGAACAAATATTTGGATTTTGCTCCCCTCAGTTGACATCTCTTGCTTCTCTTTTTATCTTCTCCTCCCCCTTCCTTTAAGGGGCACACAGCCCCTGAATTAGCAGCTGTTCCGAGAAGAGCAAGGCTGCACTCCTCCCCGCTTTGTCCCAGAACAGAACAGGGACTGTACTATAAAAATCCAGTGTTCTGGGGACAGGCATGAATGGACAAGAAACAGCCATGACTTGTCTATCCTGAACAGTAAATTCAATGCTGAAGAGACGACTTAAACACAAGAATGCAGACATTAGAAACAAACAGGCTAAGTGAAAACAAGATTCAGTGAGAAAAAGTGAAAACAAATAGAACCAGAAATAAAAAACACTGAAAAATGTAACAGCACATAAAAATGGTTACCAGTAGTGTGGAAAAAAAAATCTGCAAAAGGAATTAAAGAAGTCACTGCATTAAAAGAAATCACTGCATTATATTAAGCATGCAATACACTGTGGGAAGCAGCTCTCATCCCAAACAGGGGATGTCACAGTGGGGAGAAAGGACACAGCATCACTGGACAAGCAGTACAGAAAGAATGGTAAAGACAACACAACTCCAACAACAAATGTGTGTACCAGAGAAAATGAAGGCAACAAAACTGAAAGCAAATTTCTGCAGTCCTCATGTTTTTAAAATAACACCTAAGGCTCAAGAGAGACTTAAGATACAAGCTTAGAAGCATCCAGTGCTAAAACATTAAAATACAGTATCCTTTGATGAAACTTGACCAAAGGGAGATAAAAAGCCTATAGATATTTCAAACGCATAAAGACTATGACTGGAGATGAAATATTAGAAGTGTGCTACTTTTAATATTGTTACTCAAAAAAAGATGAAATTGCAAGAGGTTAGAAAGAATCACAGTCTGGAACTAAAGAGAAAAGGCACTCCAAGAGCATGAGCCAGCAGGTCACAGAAGAGGCACACGCTTCATTACAGTAGATGTATCTTCCCTCCTGCATATCATCCCAAATGCTGGCACTTCTGAAATATAGATTAAAGTAGAATGCAACTAAAAATTTAATACTGAACAATGGACCAGAAGCTTAAGGCAAACCAAAAGAAACAGTGATTATTCACTGGTCAGGCTTCAACTGAAGATCAGTGAGCCCACACCACACACACCATTTTGGTGTAGATGTACCAAACCTGTATGAAAAAGGGCAATGCCAGACACCCAGAGTCACAAAGCTTATGAGAAGCTCCACTAGGAAATGATAGCAGTGAGTGGTAGAAGAAAGGCAGAAGGACAGAACCAGGACAGAGCCTGTACACAAGCCACAGTTCCTACTTTCATGAAGTGTCAGAGAACTGCAGAGTGGAAAGAGCCCTGGCTCAACAAAAATCTTGGTTCACAGGCTAGAGATTTTTATTAAAAGGTCAAGAATATACTCTGTCAATACAAAGGAAGCAAGCAGAAAACACACAGAAGACACAGCTAAGATCTGAAAAAGCCAGTGCATCATCAAACTTGGATTAGTTTCATGTAGAAATGGTGGCAGTAATGCTTCCAGTCTAAAGGAAATGGCAGAGGAACAAAACTGGAAAAAAACAAGACTATGTTTTGCAAAACAAGAATATTAAGTAGGACATAATATTATACTGCAGCATCAATATTTGAAACCTGTTTGACTGCAAATTCAAAAAGCCCTGGTAATTTTGTCATTAAATGATTTAATTCAGCAACATTTAAGGTTTTGTACCTCAGCCTCTGTCAAACAGCAAAAAACAAAAGCCACAACAATACTAACAAATTTCACAGTAATTCGGAACAATGACTCTCAATACCTGTTCTGTCTCATCAACAGCCTGCTAATTAAACTCTGAGCTCTACTAACCACTTTTTCCAATGCACAGAGGAAAGTAATTTATTACAGACCGGAATACAAAATTTAATATTAACGACACAACTTGTGACTGCAGCATTTTTAATCTGATCAGCAGAAACATAAATAAAAGCTACAACCTGACTAAGCTAAGAAGGTTAATCTGTAACAGTTAGATTTACGTAGATTACTTTACACAGCATCTGGAAAGATGCTGAGAAAGGTAAAGCTACTTTATCATATTCCAAAACATGCTAGCTATAAAAATTTTGCTATGCACTGATATATAGACTGCAGGGAGCCTCACCACAAATTTGTTTCAGCAATCAGACAGAACTTCCAAGAATTTTAAAGCAAGAACAGAAATTTAAGTATGGTTTCAAATGTTTTTAATATTCCTTTTAGGCACCTGCAGGTAACAAAAGTAATGAAAACTACTTCAAGGAGAAAATATTATGACTTTGTGTACAATATATATAGTCATATATACTACTTAGTTCTATCACTTAATCTTGGTAATTTTTTGAGAAGAATATTAGCATGAATATGCTCCTCAGTAAATTTTCTCCAGTGTAAAAATTCTTGTTCTTTTCAAGGTGGCAGATTTCATTTGTATCAGCTAACATCTTCCCTTAGGACAGTATCCACATGTATGGCACTGGATGCACCACTGACTGATGCCATTGTTGGCTGACCACCACTAAAAACAGTGCCATTTCTGTGATACAAAACTAATAAAAAGGCTTTTCACAATACTAAACAGGTAGGTGATAAATAAACTTGTTCCTTTTGTTTCCAGTTTGGCAAAACATCTAATCTGGAGCAAGTACCACAATACTACCAACAATCAAAATGAAGGTACCAGAGCAGCTATTCCAATGCAGCACAAAACATAAGGGAAAAATATGTTACCAGTCAAGCTCCCAAGCTGTTCATGTTTGGGGCTGGGTTTTTTTTTTTTTTCTTTTTGGTTAAGACAAAGTGGCTTTCAGAGCAGAAAAATGTTTAAAGAAACAGAACTAGGCAAAGATATGCACTGGTAAATAGAAATGACACAGATACAGCAAGTAGGAGAACAGAGGAGTCTAAAAAAGGAACTGCTAGAGAATACTTTTGTTACATGTCCTATCTTCTCATGCCCTACCTACCACCCTCACAGCCAGGAAAGTCAATACACCCCCCTCCATCCAGCCAGCAGCTTCCCAGGGAAGGGGGAGGCAGCCTCATTTTTTGGGTCCTAGAATTCTGCAGCAAGAGGAAGGAAGCCTGTTGATACCTAACTTAAGGCGCTTCCAAACGTGTGTGAGCAGAATTATCTGAATAGGGCAGCAGGGAGATTAGAGCTCGTTCTGCAGGAACAGCAGCCCCTCTAGTACAGCAACAATTAATCACACTGGCAATGCTGCCATTTGTTTGCTTGCAGGTGAGTATGACGCAGCTTTTTGTCCATCTGCTTTTCCAACACCCCTTGAAAACCATCTAACTGGAATAAAAAAGGCAGTTTGGGCTCTTGTGAATAATAGTAAAGTATCCATTCATTTTCCCCCTCAAGCTGATATATTCCACTGATTAAGCAGATGCTGAGAGTGTCATAAGAACAGCAGTACTGTGTCAGAGCAGAGGTCTGCCTGGTCCAATATCCTGCCTCCAGCAGCACCTGCAAGTCAGTAACTTGTACTGAAATTCCTAGCAGGGACAAGCAGCAATATCTGCAAAGTCAGTGATGGATCCTGCTCAGGAACAGAGAACAGCAGCTACATCCAACAACATGCAGCACAGCCAGTGAGCAAAGCCAAAGAAATGGACTGGCCATGATGCTTGCTTTCCCTCTTCTCTTTTCAGAATTTCACAGGAATGAGAATAGAGAGTGACCACAAGATTGTGGCATCACAGAAAGGGAAACATGACACCTGAGCAAAACCTGTCTTAATAGATGTGGAGAGATGCAGAAGAGCCCAAACAAAACTCAGGCTGTATCACAAATGGCTGGAAAAATCAGAGGCAGCAGTACCCTATCTGACTGTTCCAGGAATGAAGCACAGGACAGGAAGAGAATGCTGATGAAATCCAGAGATTTGCTGGCAAAGACTGTGCATCAGAGCAACTTCCAATAGCCCAGATTCCCAAGATGGTTATCTGTGCTGACTCTAAGCACAGGATTGCCAGTGAGCTGCACACAAAGGCTGCTGGACTCCCAGTTCAGGCAGGAAGAGAAAACGTGCTTGAAGCAGGAGAAAAGAAGAGGTGGTGAGCAGTGTTAAGGGTGTGGAAAACACCCTCTCCACATATCATTGCATGTAACAGCAAAATTAGAAGTTAAAAAGTTTTAACTGTAAGTCTATTTAAAAGGATGGCCGAAGTTTCCAAGCAGTAAGATTGAACATTTGAAGTTTTCTGGCAGCAAAGGAGAAAAAAAAAAAAAAGGATTTAAGGCCAAGCAAGACCTCCATGCAATATATATCCCAAAAGGAACTTTGCCCTCTACAAATTGCATCTTACTTGACAAATAGGTAGAAAAGAGGTTGGCTTGATCATGTAAATGGGTCCTTCCTCAAGTCACAATCAGAGTAACTCCAAAAGCAAAAAATCCTGAAGGATGTACTCTGAGGGGAGGGAACCTGAAAGATGACTTTGATTAGTTTAAGGGCTGCACATAACCTGAGGTAGCAGAAACCAGAGGAGAGGCAGGAATGCTGAAGACATTTACACTCCTAGGAGCAGCAGATCCTAACACCAGTCTGAAGGTCTCATGTTGATCATTCCCAGAAGCCAAGGTGAAGATCACCTTGGTAGAACTCTTTTGGCTGTAGAAAAAACAAACTGCTTGCTAGTGGGAAGTCAAATGATGATGGATCAGCTCTGCAAGACAGAAAGGGCAAAGACTCCCTGGCTCACTGATTCAGAGACTCAGCTACCACAAGCAGGTCAAGTAACCCCAGTCACGGGTTTATGGAACACCATCTGAAAGTCAAGAACAAACTCCAAACACAGTGTTGGTGAAAATTAGCCTTGTGAAAAAGGGAAAGGAGGAGGCAGATCGCTCTCCAAAGCATTTGAACTGGTTTTATACAGGTCACTTCTGTTTCAGGACAAGTTGTGTAGCAAGAGCACAGGGGAAACAGGCAGAGGTCACAGCCACAGTACAGCTGTGCTGCTCATCGGTGCGGCTGAAGGGCAGAACTCCTTAAGCAGCAGGGAATGGAGAAACGCCGGGAAAGTCAGCCTTGGAGCCCAGACAGGTACCTGGGTGTGCTGTCTGCTGCTGCCCCAAAGGGCCCTGCCTCAGCTGGAAGGGAGTGCCTCGCTAGTGGCCGACAGTCTCCCAGAGCTCTCCCGGCACTCGCATTCCCTTCCTCCCCTTTCTCCTTGGGCTAAAAGGAAAGAAAATTAAAAGTTACAGAGAGAAGCAGCTGGCACAAGTGCTTCAGCTTCTTGAGGAGGAGGGCAGAATGATCCCAAAAGGAGAGAAAACCGGAAGTGAAGGGTGGAGTGCCATCAACAGAGGGTTGCACCAGTGCCATTTCACTGCCTGTTCCCTGGTAAACAGCTATCTTCAACGCAGGTGACACGAGAGATGGAAAAAAGACTGAGCAGAAGTTCAGCAGACACACCGGAAAGCCTCATAAGTAACCTTGTATCAGGAAGCAATGATGTCAGAGGTGTAGGCTTGCTTGTGCTGTTGAGGAAAACTGCATTGGTAATCCTTCCACACCGGGCTTGATGGGAAGGTGATGGTATTTACTGAAACCAAGCAGCAAAAACTGAAGAATACTCTAAATATGCATTAGAGGCATTTAATACACTTCAGAAGCAGCTCAGGATTGAAACTAGTGAAGTTAATTAGAAAGCTCTTCTGCAGCACAAGGGTCATGCCTGCTTGCCTTCTGCCTATTTGCCCTAACACTCATTGCAATTGCTTTTTTTCCAATAATCAAGAAATCAAAATTTCTTTTGTTCGCCAGCACAGAGTCTGCACCAGGCAACTGCAGAGAAGTGATAAAGGAAATGATGGATGCTAATTTGACCATTTTCCTCAGCGTTCAGCACAGACATCAAACCACACAAAAAAAACATTTGAGATCCAGCACTGAGACACTCGCTACCATTTCTGTGTCTCCTCCTCCACAGTGCTAAGTTCAGATACTTAATGCAAATGTTCATTAAAATAATCAATATTTGGGGATTGTCTTGAATCTGCAGCCCTTAAAATAGGATATGCAACATGGAAGTTGCATTTATCTCTGCTCCAGAACAGACTATACTTCAGGAAATAAGCTATAAAAATAACTAGGCTATGAAATTAAGATCAATTTATCAAAGGTCTTTAATAACATTCAGAGCCATATATTTAGTCCTTTAAAAATAATTCTAGATTTCAAATTTAAGACTCTGAAACATGTCTAGTTTTCCATATCTTTTAATATTTCATTCTCTGCATAAAATGAAAAAAAATCATAGTCTGTATTCCATCTGATTAGCAGAAAGAATTTTTTCATTTCAGTTCCAAACTACATTATCTTAGACTTCTGCTTCTCTGGGCACTTGACTTTCAGCTGCACTAATACTGCGCTGACCACTCTTTCCTCACTGCATTTGCCTATGCATTCAACGCAAAGAAGTAACTTCCACACAAATCTCCTTTACCTAATAAGTACAGTGAAGCCAACGTACAGTCACTTCCTGAAAAACCTAAGGCAATTCACTTAATTTGGTATTATTTTTTCAGACAAAAGAACCCTAGCTGAGTACTCTGCTGTATAAATATTTTTCCTATTTCAGCAAATACCAAGTCTTTTGCTTTCAAGGAAGTCAAATACAAGAACTCCACTGCTTCTTACAGAGATTCCCTATACAGCCAATTTGAGGGGCACTACTAAATACGGCCTTTAAATGCAATCAAACCAAATGCCAGAAATATATATTCAATTTATGGTGAACACCACAGTGTGAAAGCTTTTTTTTTCCTGTTCTGAAGGATTGTATTAATTCTCCTCTTCTACCAGAGCAATGGTATTGCTGCTAACAGTCAGCCCAGGTTCCAACAAGATCTGTGCCCAATAAATGATCAGAGATCAGCGACTAGTTATCACTGCTTTACAGAGAATTCCTAAAAACGCCTTCCAAGTCAACAAGGGAATAAACTACCTCTACAAGGTATTTTTCTCCTAAACCCTGTTATTAGGTGGGCTTACGCCATGAGGCATGAGTGTTTACATACTTTCTAAAGAGTTTTAAGTCTTATCTAACATAATCCCTGCATTCTATAATCCTATCTGTTTAATGTATTTTAAGTGGGGAAAACCGCTGGAACCAGTAGTATCTTAAAATGGAAGGCACTTCCAAAGCACAAGCAGTGAATTGGACATCAAATGCAGAAGTAGTTTATGCTCAAATCAGACTTGCAGTCATCTCAGATCAGGTACCCTAATGCTGGGTTTCACTGTATGCTGTATTTATCTGCATATGGATTTTTTTTTTCTTTCCACAGGACACTTTTGGCACACCATTTTACAAAATTCTTAAAGAAAAGCTAGATGAAACATGCCCGCCTTTGTATATGAATTTTTCAGTGAATACAAGTTCTATCTGCAGCTCATAAGCATAAATAGCTGTGAACTATTTCCCTTAAACAAAAATAAATCTTCTCCTCTTGACAAAACAACACAATTTTACTAATATTTCTGCAATTTCCAGACTAAGTGTTTCACCTGCAGACTTAACCATGCTATAGTTACCTATTGTCATGGACTGCATTACCGAAGGTCTGTTCCCTATAATTAAATTTAGCCATTAGTCCCATTTTTGCTTTGTGTCTTCACATTATGATGAGATTCCAGAGTCCTCCTGTGACTCCAACCCAGATGGACTCACTGGGACCTCCTTATTATCTACTCCATCATGCCTCAAAACCTCCAATTAAAATACATAAAACTTGGCTGCTGCCTGCTGCAAACACCGGGCCAATACAAGGTGATGTCTGCTTACCAGGGAAAGCTTTGGGAGCGTTCTCCTGCTCCTGCACATCTGCCATTAGATCCCAGAGCCCTCCTCCTAGAGAACATGACCATTCCTGCCCACCTTCTCTCCTGCCTCCCTGGGCATCACCACTGTGCAATTAATGGCTTTTGTCCCTGAGGATACAGAGCTTCTCCATCCCTTGCTTTCAAAGCAGTCACCAAATCCAGATGCTGAAATTAAGGCTGCTTAATTAAGCTCCAAATTTCAGCAAACTGCAAACATGCAGCTCTGAACAGCATGTTCTAGACAGAAACCCACTAGTTCCCTATCACTACTGAACACTCAGTTAAATAAAATCTGGGTCTTTGCTTTTTACAGCAGCACCTTTTCAGTACAGGCTTCTGATCTTACAGGAAACTTGGAAAAATTTTTTTCTAGAAGGCACGATACCAACTTAACTCAGTGTGGACAAACCTCTGCATTGAAGGAGCAGAACAACCTTCCCAGGTCAACAATTTACTGGTTTCCACAAAGGAACGAGCGCTGCACACTGAAAATGCCGCATGATTTCTGATTCTGCCATTTTAGTCGGTTTTGGTTCTTGGATCCCATACTTGAACATCCAAGGAGTAAGGAGTGGACAATCCATAACTTCTAAAGATGACTACAGGTAAAGCAGTCAGTATTTCCCTCTCCTTTTCAGTCACTGATATTTAAATTATACTTACAATGTCACGGTTATTTCTGAACTGCAGTTTTAACCTAAATCTGCATCAGTACTTTTATAAATACCTGAAACTAAAGTGAAAGACTTCAGTCTTTGTACATAATCTTACAGGAATTGCAAATTCAAAATGAACAAATAAAAAAAGCCAAAAGTAACAGTTACATTCTGGGCAGAGGAACAACAAAGTTCCTGATTATACATGCAATGAATATCAAATGGTACCACACAGCAGAATTATGGAAACCCTGCCATAACTTGAGAGATGCACAGAAATCTTGTATCAATAAATATTCTGCTTTACAGTGCTCCTGGATCATTTGAAGATGCAAAAGATTTGCAAGCCAAACAGTTTTGGACTCCAACCCTCTGAAGATTCAAAGATATAAGTCACAGAGAAACAAAAAAAAAAAAAGCAATCTGAAAAGCTACCAAATGAATTAAAAAAAATAATAACAAACATCCCTTCTCCCACACACAAACTATGTCAACAAGGACAACTCAGTGGGGCCAGCAGCACTTACAGCGTCTGATGGACGCTACACTGACTAGATATTTTGTTTGCAAACACAGGACAAAACAAGTTCAGGATTTCTTCTCTGAAAATTCTCATCAATTCAAGCCCTCTCCCTCAAGCGATGAAGATATTTGTAACTGGTTTTCTTCAGACAAAACAAGAAATAAAGAGCATCTGCAACACTCTCCAGCTTAGCATCTCTGGTTAGTGCTGAGCCTCACTCACATCCATCTGAAGCCATAGGTTACTTCCTGAAGCCACCTCCTCTCATCTAAAGCTGCTCTAAAATGTTTACGCCACTTGGCTGGTTTTTTTTTTTAACCCAAGTTCCCTCTCAATTTTTGAGTGCAGCTGATTAAACCTGAACAACTGGGTTGTTGGACGAAATATGCTGCAGCTATGAAATGGTACAGCAGGGACCAGTTTCACTGTTAATTTAAAATGCTAGAATTAATTAGGTAGTGTAAATGAAGAATTTAATAAGCACACTTTACAACCACAAGTTCTGCTTTTATTAAACACCCTTGCCAAACGAAGGCAACTATCTTCAGACTATTTTTCCTTGTCTCATTCTTTTAAAATTTCTGCAGTGGGAAAAAACCCAACAAAACCAAACCTCAAACCATTTTTGCTATTGCAACCCCTCCCCCATAATTAAAATGTATGCCTGACTTCGATCTCCCCTCTCAAGTCATTAGCATCTTTTAAAAAATGCTACTGTATATCCTGCCTGTTCTGAGAAGCTACCAAACAAAACCCAAGTTTACAATTTTGGTTTTGAATACCAAATTAAAGGCTGTCTTAGAAGCTGTCATTCCTATTCAACTCAGTGCGGTGTACTACCAAATTAGCATAGTTTTTTAGTAAAGGAATATGCTTGTTTTAACATGTGCCTTTCCAAAGCGAGGGGGCAACTTCACAAACCAATTTTATTAAAAACTCCTACTACTCTTCTAAGACTGGAAAAAGACTTGAAGCAGATGACTATTCCTGTCATACATTGTTTAAATAAATTTAAAATTAATAAAGAGTTCAGGTCGTGAATTATATTGGAGAGATCCAGTATGTTTAAACACTTTCTATACCTTTTAACTCCTTGAAAAAAAACCATTTCAGAAGACTCAACATAATTTCAAAAAAAACTTTGGATCTCCTTGACAGGGGAAATAGAATCTTTTACATGAGCCAATTCAATGCTACCTAGCTTCAGAAATACATTGAGATTTTCTACTATGGTTTTGCCAGGATAACTATTTAATCATTATTTGGTTTTTGACCTTTTCTATTTTTCTTGAAGCAAGCTCTCTCTACAGCTTTTTAGTCTGAGTTTTTTGATTTGCCTGATAACTCAGCCCAGCAAGAAGGAATCAAACTTAAAATATGTGAAGACAAACCAAACTTTTAACAAAGAAAGAACAGCACATTTGTTTAAAGGCATAACGAAACAGACTATGCTTAGCTTAGATTTATTAAAGCCACAAAATTTTCAACAGAAACAATGAAAAATCCAAAAGCAGACAACAGTCTAAACTGTTTCACATCTTCACTGCTTCAGCAATCGCTTAAGAATTCACTGGGTTTTTTTTTTTTGCAATACAGCTTGCACTGTCAGAAAAAATACTTCTATTGATTTTTAATAAGGAAAAAGCAAAGAACCCCTGAAAAGCCAGTCATTCCTCTAGCACTCTACTGGTGTACTTCCACCCCTCCCAAAAATCCAATCCAGGGGCCTAATGAAGAACACACCTACATGATGATCCAGAAAGATGAGCTGGGTATGACCTCAGTGCATTTCCATTTTGTTACTCTCCATGTTCTAAGAACCTTAAAAACATGAACTGCTTCTGGCAGAGGACTGCATTTGATTTACTAACTCTGAATTCAATGTGAGGAATGAAACATGCATCCTCAAATTCAGTAATGTTGCACAATGTCTTGATAACAGGCCTAAAAACCTTGGCAGATGAAATCTTGTTTTCAAAAACAGCACAGATAATTTGGAGAACAATTTTTTGTTTTTCTAAAATTTGGCTCTTTGTACTTGTATCACCACTTAATGTAGGGGTGGTGTCCTCAAGGCATCTGTGGAAGTTTTTTTCAAAGAATGGTTCCTTTAAAGTATTTTAGTGATCAAAGACTTATGCACTTTGTATGGAAAGAAAAAGCATCAGCAAAACAACTACCCAAGAATGTCAGAAGATCATATAGCAAATTTCTCACATCTTCAAACAGAAAGACAAAAGCCTGGAGACAGAATGAAACAAAAAGAATACTGTTCCTGCTGTATTGAAGCTGATGAAGTAATGGCTCTCTGTCCAAAGAACCCATCTCCTAGGAAAAAACCAGCAAATATCTAAAGTCTTGAAAATATATTGTAAGAACATCATCATGAATTTGAGGGATAGAGTAAGCAGTAAAAGCTCATGAAACACAATCAAAATTCAAGCCAGGCACCCTAGACTCCTGTAGATGAAGGTTTCACTTCTGCCTGAAAATAACCGAACTAACCTGAGGTTAAATTTCTCAGATTTTTCAGACTAGAAGAAAAACAAAGGTCTGTAGGAAAAAAGTAAATATAAGTCAATTCCATTTTTCAATCTTCTTTTCAGAACACCCGAAGCTGTGGCCAAATCATCAGATTTACTGCAATAGATATATCATGGTCAACATGCTAAAGAAAGCTTTGCTGGACTACACTTGTGAGGACTCAAGCTGCCCTACAGCTACTGCCATTTGTTATGTGCCTTGTGTTCAACCAGAGCATTGCTGTGTGTCAGGAAGTAAATAAAAAAGCACTGCATGTTGAAAAGCACTAAGCAGATCATCCTACTGCTGCCAGTACAATGGCTGCCAGGATGTTATGGAAGCAGGTATGAAGATTTGCATTTTAATTCCTCATCTTCCCATGGTGCCTCTTCCCACAGAGCACACACCCAAGCTGCCAGGAGAGCCTCTGAGGGGAGCTGACTCCTTTTCTGGAACCCTTTCCCTCCCAAGGCTGCTGCTCTCTGTGCTAAACATAACAGCACTGGTGATGCACTGAACAGCAGTGAAATTTCAGCTGCTCCCACCTACGGTGCGAGTAGACACACAACCTATAAAACTAACCTATAAAGCAAGCTATAAAAGCTGATTGCTCATCCCATCTTGTGCACCAGTGGATTCCTGGCTGTGGCAGCAAGGATGTGGGTAAGGCCAGGTGCATCTGCACCCATCCACACCTCCTCTAGTGACAGGGCAGACACCTTTCCTTGTTGAGGCAGCATCTGCCACAGGAGGCTTTTATTACAAAGGCACCTACCAACGGGTGCTACTTCATATGGAAAAGGATCACTGCTAAACTACAATGTCTTTGGGGACCAGAGTTAATTAACTATTATCTACAGAAGCCTGAATGAAATCCAGAGCAGCGTGTCTCAACTACAGCCCGCTGCTGTTGCAGAACACCGTGGTCAATAAGCTGTGATGGACATGCAGAACCACCTCCATGGTGTTCTTAAACAGGCAGAAATTTAATGAGGGTTCGGTGAAGCTCAAATGGCAGAGTCAGAATTTGGAACCGTCCGTTGGCTCAAGCCATTCGGACAAGTCCAAGTTAAATAAAAATGAGAATGAACAGGAAAGCAAGGCCACTGTCTAAGCTCTCCTGCAAGAAGTTGCACAGTGTGTAACACATGCAGACTGGCAGCGTTCAGACTTCTCTCATAGATCTGTAGAGGCTGAGAGACAAGGGGCTTCTCAGCTGTTCTAGATCCAGTGTGCAGCACTGAAAACTAAAGGCTTGCCCCTGAATTTTAGCACCACATCTGCTGCATTCCCTCTGTCAGCACTTGCAATACAAGCACCAAGGTTCTGCTGACCCCAAATACAAGCTGACCCTAAGGCAGGCAAAATCCACAACACGAAGCACTTACCTGTGATTTTGTCTCTCACGAGCTTGCAGGATTCGATTTCACCAATGCTCCCGAAGAGACTCCTGAACTCCTCCTGGGTCATGTTCTGGGGTAAATAGTTGACTATGAGGTTGGTTTTGCTGTCATCTGTAGCAGCCCCTGTCTGCATGGGGGAAGGGCAGTTTCTACTGTTGCTGGAGGGTCCATTGGTTGTATTGGAAGTAGGGCCATTCGACACCTGAGGCTCCATGGTGCTAATTATCTATAGCAAAATAAGAGAAAGGGGAAAAAAACACTCTTAAGTTTCATAGATACAATAGCTATTTTTAAAGATACTCACAAACGAATGAGTAGGTAGCATTCATGGCCAATTTAGATACTTCAACAAAAAAACCCAGCTTGATTCCTCTGTTATTGTTGCAAAGTAGGTCATGCTAGTCTTTGGCTGTGAGCATATACCAAGATGCAGTTAAAAAACCTTTTTTTGTTAATGCGAAGCTGATTTCTGCTTTCATCACGCAGCCATTTTCACAAATGTAAATTTAAACCACATAAATTTAATTATAATTTAAGGTAATAATCATAATTAAAATTATAGTTCCATTAAATCAGATGAAGTAAGTGTATGGCTCTATATGAAAAGGTAAAATATTTTACCTATTTAATAACTGTATCACAGAGTGCAATGACAACAACATTAACCAGGCACAGTCAATCTGCACCGTGTCGTCACTCAGCTTGCCTTCAACTAATAAACATGGTGTCCCAAGACAGACCATTTACTGGTTCCAGCGATGACCTATATTCTCCACCTATATTTTTCACTAATGAACTGACACCTCTTTAAATAATAAAGCCCTGGATTTGCAATCTTCACAGATACAAAGCTCTTCAGTTATTTACTAGAATCAAAAAAGTTTAATCAAAGAAAGGCTTATCAGGCACAGGTAAAGGCTGGAATTATAACAGGCACATTTATCTTGAAGCACAAAACTCCAGTTTTCACAGAAGAGACTCAAATAGACCTTTCCAAAAAACAACATTTAAGAATCCAGCTTAGCAAAGCATGTTTCAGGACAGTAGCCCCATTGTCACCAGTGCCACCCATCACGTGAGCAAAGCTGCCTGCATGTTTATCTGCAGAACACAAGTTTTCATCCCAAAGCTGCACAGGCAGACAAAGGAAGCAGAAAAACCTGGGTCCTTCAGGCTTTGTCTCTATCATTTGCCTCTACCGTGGCTTCTAGCCCATCTTCACTGCCACTAGTGCTGCCAAAGGAAGGGCATCATCATCTTAGCCTCAAATCTGGATAAATTAAAGCCATGCAAATGGTGGCTTTTGCTGCCTGCTGTGAAGTTTGCGATGTGCAGCTTCACTGGAATCGAAGATCATCCCTCAGATGGGCTCAGCCTCTCTCCACCAGAGGGTCAATGATGCAAACTGCTGCCCCTAGGCAGGAGATTCCACTGCCCAGGGACAGTGACAAACATGGGAGAACAGAGGGCTAAGGCACCACACACTCTGAACCTGGTATTCTTCCGATCCTATAATTATTATAATTGCTCAAGACTTAATTTGCTTTCTTTTTTAAATCCAGGGAGGTACATGTTATGACAAATTAGGCCTGCAATTCAGGAGGATGGGGACACATACGCACACCAAAAAAAAGGGTGTCTATTCTAAAATTAACTGCATGAGGGTGGCTCGGAGTCTAAATAGGTTATATTCTGGTCATGTCTTTTTTTTTAATTGAAAAGCTTCAGTGTTAGTTGAATGCTTCATTTAGGAAAGAACCCTCTTTTTTATCAATGGAAATAAGTTTTGAATTACCATTATTTTTATTATCAAGCCCAGGAATAGCTACTTGGTTTAACAGCTTTTAAATAAAAAGAAGTCTTGCCACATTGTGCTTAACAGAAATGCCTTAAAACCACACAGCAGAATCATTTTGAAAATAAACAGCACAAAAATAGTCACTTCTTGAAAGACATGGGCACATCCAAACCAGAATCCCCCTGCCAATTTTACCAGCCACGTGGCACCAAGTGCTGCTGGCATCCTTGGCCAAGCTGTGCCAGCCCCACACACTCTTCCTTCAAGACTCCCCCTTCCACCCGGCATCGGCCATACTTCCTTCCCTTCTCCAATCTAATTCCATCCATGTATTTACTCACACGTACTACTTAAACGCTTCAGATGCTGCTAAATCTGTTTAGCTCGGGACTCCAGCTGGAAGATCATCCTTTGATCCCCGCACCTCCACGACCCCACGGCAGCCGGGGGCTCCGAGCTCCGCCGGCAGCCGCTGCGGGGCCGGGGTTCGCGCCCCAAGGCAGCCGGGGGCTCCGAGCTCAGCGCAGCCTGCTCCCACAGCCTGCATCCGCATCCACCCGCCAGAAACTGGGGGAAAAAATCCCAGCCCCGACGCTAGCGCGCAGTCAGGATGAGTGAAGCAGCCGACATGGTTAACGGCAGCTTCCCCCGTGCCTTTACATCACTGGACCATAGCCCTCCCAACGTAAAACCCCCCAAGATAAGCTGCAGTTTTGGGGACAGATCCTGCCCCTCTGGAGCTGGCAGGAATACCACACCTCTGGTTTCAGTTTCAGCAGAAGCAGGACTTCAGCACAACACACCGAGGAAGATACATCATCTATTATTAGCAACAGACTCAAAAGCTATCTATAGTTCCCTGTGGTAGACAATACCCCTGGATCTTTTAAAATCTGTGAAAGAAAACAAAATTCCAAACTGGTTGGTGTCCTACTTTGGCATTTTGCAAAAGCTTTTTTAGCTAAATTTTCAACATTCATACCTTCCCCACCAAGCAAAGGAACAGAATTCAACCCAAGACATTTAACACAGTCAGAACATTAAGAGTAAGCTGCTCGGTAAAAATCTGTTCCTTAGTAAGTACATTTCCTCATATACTTCAAAGTACCTTGGCATAAACTAATTTTGCACCAGGTGCCAGGTTTTCTTCCTAGTTACTATCAACTCCAATTAGGTTTTCCTGATTTTTTTAATAGCAGAAAGGAAAACCAAGGCACTTACTTGCCCTTCAAATTATTGCCAAGTCATCGGTTACTGAAAATCCATTTGCTATGTAAGTATTAAAAAAGAGATAATGGATAGAGAGAAATGTTGAAGAATTATTAAAAGCATTCCTGATAAAGGATTTCAGAGTTTTTTTTTACTGCATAATTTTAAGTCTCCATTTACAGAGTGATTTCTGTGCAAAAGCAGTTCTGTAGTACAGCTTGCACTCCAAGTTCTCAGAGGCACAAAGGAATAACACTTACTTCAGGTGTGCATACTGACTCCTGCCATGAGTGGAGACTTACATTATTGATGGTAACAAAAAGGTGAGCCCTGGCTCTCCTTCCCACACAATCGGTCCTGTCCCCGACATGCCTGAAGCTCAAACCCTGGGCAGAGTTCAGTCTGCATGCCCTGGGATGTTTATTGTCAAGCACTGTTTTTAATATTAAGTAGCTGTTGATTCCACATCAGTCAGCACATTACATAAGAGGAACATTATTTATTCAAACAGATTTCAACATGACAGTCACTGTATGTTTTTTCTCTCTAGCCACAATACGAAGATTTAAATTTTTAATTCAATACCTGTATCACAATATGAACAGTTTTAAAATCAATAGTCCAGTTTCCAGGACACACAGTTAACTTAATGTTTTAATTACTGGTAATAACTTTTTTAAATACAGGAAAGTATTGGGTTGCAATTAAATTCTACCAAAATGTCTGCCTAACTCATCAAGGGCTTATCTGGATATAGGCAAAACAAATGTTGAAAATTCAAGAGTTACTTAGTCTTGACATTAATTTTTTAAAAACAAAATATACTGTTATCCTTGAAGGTATACTTAAACCTCCATAAGCAAGTAAAATTAGCAATATCTGTGCTCTGAGCAACATATTTTTGTAGACATTTTCTGACCCAATTTAGGCAGTTCCTACCGGTCCTGAAATATTACAGTGCAAATGTCATGTGTGATGACACTCACATGCAATTGGTATAAAGAGGCATTTTATTCTTTTGGGGGCAATAACTTGCCAAACTCCCAACACTGCAATATGATACTCTATATATAGGGTAATAGCATCTTAGAAGAATAAACTGCAGTTATTGCTAATAAACATTTGATATTTAGCCACCAATAATCTGAGTATTCTAACACTGACAAATACTATCTGTGACAGAATTTCAACAGTGATTTTTTAAGTTACATGTTTCACATTGTGCATGTATTTCATCAGACTGCTGCTTTTAAAAATGACGATTTCCTGGTGTACTACTTTTCTCACTATGGTAATGTATCAGCAAAGTACGAGGTATTTTAGTTTGACAGATTTCACAAATAAATGCTTTGGGGAAGACAGCATAAGCTTTGCCAGTGTTTTGCAAAACACTGCTTACCAAAAGGCTTGGTATAAACCACTCCCACAGAGTATCTGCCACAAATACCCATTAGAGCAACTCCTACATTACTAATGTTTCAGAAATACTTCTATCACATCATTGTTTTTTCAATTAATTCAATACATTTCAATTTACTCCTGCTAAAATATTAGCTCCAACAATAATGCAAAAAATACCTGTATGTATAAACACAACTATTACAATTACAAACTATTTCAAGCTGGAGTAACTGACACTAATCTTCATTTATTACAGTAAATGTGTGACATCTATCTACCATTACAAAGCACAGTTAATGAATCATTTGGAAAACTACCTACAGACTAAGACAGCCTTATCTGCCTATTGCATGCATAAGCAACAGCCAATGGCTCGATAAATGTAAATATACGTTTTTATATTTACAAAATTTGTTCTCAGCAGTCGAAAAGAAGGTCTGCATGTTGAACTGAGGCTGCAACATATGTACACTGAAAGGAGCTTGCATTCAGTAAATAACCAGCACCTATTCTTGCTATTTGAATTATGTTTACTCCACTGACCACATTCGACAATAAACAGAAACTGAGTTGGTATGAATAAAAAAAGTCACAATTAAGAATCTTAAGAATAAGTGTTATTTATAAGCACTAAAGAGAAGTGTTTTTAAAAGTGCCACAAACAAGATTTTCCTAAAATCAAAATCAAAAAAAAATTCTAAACCCCAGAAAATTCATGCAGACATATCCATTTTGAGAACTCAGAAGTCAAAAAAGTTAGCTATGAATAATGAACTGTTCACAGCACCTAAATGCCAAGAAAAATGATCGTGGCAAATTACACCTCATGAAGAATTCATGAGGTCTAATTTTATATTATTTCTAAGTGTTCATTAATGAACAAACTCAGAACATTCTCCCATAAAGAAGAGTTTAGATAAATAATGCAAAGCTCTTACTTTATCTAAAAAAGCTCTTTAATTAGCATTGCAAGTTGTTTGCTTTTACAAG
The DNA here is from genome assembly GCA_013400175.1 of Phainopepla nitens. Classification (NCBI taxonomy): domain Eukaryota; kingdom Metazoa; phylum Chordata; class Aves; order Passeriformes; family Bombycillidae; genus Phainopepla; species Phainopepla nitens. Next base: position 1,695,127 of record VXBQ01028278.1, on the reverse strand, counting down.
TGAAAACAAATGGTGCCATGGCAGAGGTCCCACAGCCATCTCGTGAAAAACGATGACAAAAGAAGAAACAAACAAAACCTCTCAAAGAAAATAAATGTAGATTCACAAAGGTTTCCCTCATACAATGAGAAACAGGCTTTAACTCCCTGCCTATCTGCTCTTTTGAATGGAAGTCAACACAGTACAAGTCTCTGTTCCCCCAGAACTTTTCTGCAGGTGAGAAAAACCCCATTTACAGGAGCTGCCTGACCAATCCATCCACAGCCTCGCCATCTGCTGAGCCCTGAATAGCCATGCCAAAGCCAGGAGGTTGGTCCCTGGGCATGGAGCAGAACACACAAACACATCCAGGTCCCTGAGCCCTGTTCCAGCCCAGGAACTCCACCTCAGTTTAAAATATACCCACTGCTACTCGCTCCATGGGGATTTAGCATATATTTGCACAATGAGGCACTGGATCACAAAATGTTCAGGACACATCATGCCACCTTCCTATAGAAGTGTTAAAGGAAAAGAACATAAAGTGATTTTAAGCCTTCCTTGGTTCAAAACCACAACTACAGCCAGAGCAAGAAGCAGGGGCACCTGAACCACATGTGGGCTTCTTTCTAAAGTGACCTCAGCAGTGGTAAATGATGCTCTGTGTGCAGCTCCAGTACAGATTCTCTTAACTGCAGCAACTGTCAAATTTCACTGTCAATTACATTTTTATTAAAGCTTATGTACTGCACAACTAGACTTTGCCATTATTTACCTAATAAATACATCATGAACATGAAATAAAGGAGGAAAATGAAGCTTTTTAGTCTATCTGCCTGGAGGCAAATCCAATACCCCAGAAACAAATCATTATCTAACCCTCCGTATTTTGACATGTTCCCCACTCATATGCACTTCTACATGCTACATCTTTACCTTCCTTGGAGTAAAAGTAATATTAAATATATTTTAAATATAGATACAGCTGAAAGTCTCAGCTCAGAACACTCACAATAATCTCTGGCTCTCATGGCACAGATACAGCCGTCTTAACTTGCTTTCAGAGTGTGCTGCACTCAGGTTGAAATGGCGTTCAAACATTTTCAGCAAATCCACATTTATGGGTGCCACAATAATTGTACAGAGCACACAAATAATCCAAATGGAGAAGACAACAAATGCATTCATTTTAAGATGCAAGCCTCAGTTCAAATAAAGGAGAAATTTAGCTATTAAAGAAAATAATTTTATCTTGAACCAGTCCATTACAAGCTTTTGCATGAATATGCTAAACCAAAATATTCTGTCCCCAATCTGCAGTGAAATGAATGTAAAGTTTATTGGCAATATTACTTCTTATCACTGCAGCGCCTGAAGGACATAACCCATGGCAGCACCAAGTTGTGCTGTACAAACGGGCAGTAAGACAGGGACGGCTGCTCTACCAACACAGTGACAAGAAGCATAAAGGCAAAACCTGTTATTTTTTTATTCCAGATTTCACAGAAGTGAAATAAAAAAAGTCAAACCAGATGAAAATGTCGAGGCAAACTGCTGAAGTTACACAGAAAGCTGTGACAGCTCCATAACACACCACCCTATCCTCAAACCTGGCCCACTGATAAGGTACAACTCCCAAAAACCTCATCAAAAAGAAAAACAGTATAATCATGATACACCAAACTGCAGTTTCTTTGAGAGTTTCAGATAAATGTCTTCTGTTCCCACGAAGTACAGACTCTACAGTTTTGCATAAATTTTAAGGACAAAAAGCAATGAGTGGGGGGGAAAAAAGACATCAAAATAAGTTGCAACTATTTCAACATCAGTAGCTACTAGATGAGCAAGTAGGGGAAAACACTCTTGGAACTACACATCCAATAACTACACTAAAGATAGGAACAAAGGCACCATATCACACACTTTGCATAATCTCTTACTCTTCCTGCAGGTACTCTGGGGGTAAGAAATTGGAGGAGGAGAACTACAATTATCATTCATACAGCTCAGCACTCTGCAAAGCTCAGAGGAAAAACAGGGCTGAGGAGCAGGTGCACAGACAAGCACTCAATGCACAGCAGTTTCTGGGAAGTGCAGCACATTTCTAAGGACAACAATGTTGTCCAGAAGCAGAATATAGTTATAGTTCTGTGTTTGTATTAGCTCAACTCACAAAACATGACATTCTTTATGAACTTCTACTGAGCTTTATTTTCAACTATTTCCACCTTCTTCTTTACCTCTTGCAAAGATTATCAAGAAACTATGCCTACTGGAAACCTAAGAGGTGTTCTCCCAATATCTTAAAGTCCACAGGAATAGTGCTTGGGAAATGGTGAGGAAGAAAGTGGTATAATAGGTGACAGGCACAGAAGTTTCCTTCTGTCCCTGCATCAGGATTGTCCTTTACATAAAGACAAACTGACTTTTAGAATGCCATCCAGTTATCCCCTACTTTATTTAGAATGGTTTCACCAGAATTTATGATAATTTCTACCATTAAATGCAATTCATACATGAAGAGATGGGAAAACACAGCCTTGATTTCACAGCATTCAAACACCACTCTGGAACACAGCTCTGGAGAAAGCCATCACCGAAAACACTGGGGGAGGAAAACGGATATGTCCTGTCTCTTACATGGGTTACCCAACCAGCTTGGACTAAAAACCCTTACAACTAAACTTGTATCCCACAGACCACGGACTGCAACAGAGGCTGGTGGCAGGGAGGTGTCCTACTTCTGTCCTGGGACACAGCCATCAATGGCTCCTGCCCACCCGCGTCTCTGGGGTCAGCCGCCGCCTCTGCTCAAAGGTCCGCACTATTTTTGAACTGAAATAAAGACAACACGGTCAGGCTTTCAGTTCTGAAGGAACATCTATTTCTTCTTCAATCACACTTCTACTTCTGCCAAATTCATACCAGCCAACCCTGTGCCTAAAATTTTACAAGGGCTTTATTTTAGTAATTCCATAATTCCAGATTGCTTCTTATTCCCTCCTTTTTCACTGAGGCTACTATTTGTTCTCTCAAGATGCATACAAAGGCTAAAGGAGTCCAAAAAAACAAATTTCAGCAAAAAGAGATCTTTCCTTGATTGACACTCCAAGCCAAAATTTGATGAAGCCATCCTTTTTCTCCATGGGTTGCAGTTTATTAGATACCACAAAGGCAAGAGGTCTCCCAGTGACTGGACTGTCCCTCTTGAAAAAAAAAGACTGTGACTAACAGAAACCATATTTGAAATCTGGGTTAACAGGGTGATAAAAAAAAAACCACATAAACCACCAAAACCATTAAGTACATGAGGAAAACTCTGAAAGACTGAAGAGGGTCTCTCAAAAGCCTACATATTAGACAGTAAGAGCATGGTAGAGATCAACATTTAAGACAGATTCTCAGTCTGAAGAACACGAAGCCTAAAAATACACTGAAATGAAAGCAAAGGAAATTGAGAGAGTCTTTTTATATTTCTGGTTACTTTCTGAATTTTATTTTTAGCCCAATTTTGTTTCCTAATCACTACTTACTTGTTTGGTTTACTGCCTCTGTTACTGAGTTATATATTGCTGATCTGTAACTGAATTCTCTCACTGACTTGGGAATATGTATGTAGCACCGTGTACTGACGCACAGATTCCCAGGGGGACGTACATGTTCATGTAAGAAGCAGACAGCTGCAAGTCTTCAGCTGCTGTAGACCTGTCACAATTCCACTTTACGTTTTTTTTTTCCCTTTAAGAAAATAATCTAGAATCATTTGCAACCCCAGAGTTTAGACAGTGAAACCTGTGTTACGAGCCATACTGAAACCTAAAAACATCTACTTACCAGAAGGCAAAGCAAAGCAAGGACAGCGCGGGCTCTCCGTGAAGCCTAGGAACATCCAACCCCCCACTGCTGTTATTTCTACTGAAGGTCTAGAAACAAAAAGCTACAATTTTTAGAAGCCCTTAAGCGATTTAATATTCATTAGCGTTCACTGCAATAGGATTTCAGCTCCTAAGCCAAAAGCTCTTCTGAAAATGTTGCCCATATATTTTTCATGCAAAGACAGGCTTCTATTAGGCAGGAATGGATGGCTTAGCAAAACACACGCCCCAACCAAGATGTTTTAAGGCTCTGTCCTCAACAGGACCTTAATGAAGACACACTGCTAAATGCAATTAGGAAACACTAATCAACATGTGTACATCTCAACTGCTGGCAACAGCATCTCTATGGATACTGCAGCTTGCAGGTCTAAGTGAGACAGACCTCAAAATAGAAACTGTGATGTTCAGCTAAGTCCTATCTCCATCATTAGAAATGTTTGCCTGCTGGAAGCTTTCAGTGCTTCTCTTAAAACTTAACCAGATTAGTAGTTAAAAAATAAATTTACATCTTTGCCATGATTCACCTGTTAGTCTACAGCTCTGTACAACACTAATATTGCTTATGGAAACACTTTCTCATAAAACATAAGCATTCTTACTGCTGTAACATACCTATGGTAGAGGAAGTTACAATGAATTACTGACAATATGCCATCACTATCTTAAAGGTAGTGAGCAGATAATAGAAATTGTAAACTTGAGAAGCTTCTGGGAGCAAAATAATCAGAAACCACCTTCGAGTAAGCAGAGGCAGCTGTTTACTCCGATGGTCTCAAAATATCTACAGAATGGCTTAAATAAGTGTAAGTTTTCAAGTACTGCATGGGATAAATCTCAGTAATGCTTAAATTCAAACTCTCATGCATGAAAGCATCTATGCTAAGCTCTAAGATACATTATTATAGATTAGGAATATATTATTCATCAAGAAAGGACAAAATATCGAGTACATATCTGTCACAGGTCAGGCTAACAGATCCTTACGTTTTATCCCAGACAAACTATTACTCTCTGTACTACAGAAGAGAAGCACGCCACAGGCCAAACCAAACATCTTCCTTAAGAAACTTAAATTAACAAACAGACCCTGAACTGCAAGAAATTAAAAATGTACCAAAACTTCTCTTAAAAAGGTGAGCAGACCTCATGGGTAACAATCACCTGGTTAAAACACAATTCTGCTCAAGCACTCTAAAGAAGCCCAGCCAAGCTCAGTCCTTGTTCAGGTGCCTGGGGACACGGGGGAACTCAGACCACCCCAGCTGTCCTGACTCTAAGCCCCACGAATGACATTTCACTTAGATGTCAAAAGGCAACTGGAAATACAACAGCCACTATTAGAGATCAGCAGGGAGAAATGCCCTAAGAGCCTAAACACACAGGAACTAATGCTTGAGTATTAAAGAAGTCAAACCAACCAAGTTACTGTCCTCTATTGGCTATGCTTTCCTCACAACACACAGCAGCCACAGGCAGGCGCTTTAAACCTGGAGCTAGATCCACTTCCATCCATTTCACCTCAAACAGGTTGATGACAAAAGTGACACTGTCATTATTAAAACTACTACATCACCTGAGCACCCTGGCCATGGAGGCACTCAGCCCCAGTGTCCTGGTCCAGCCTGGTGCTGAAATGCTGGAGGAGAATGTGGCTCCTCCAGCAGCCGCATCGGCTACATACGACTGCAAAGCTCCATCACCACAAAGGACATCACACAAATAATATTCACTTTTGCACTTAGCAAAGACTAACAATGGAAATTAAACTCTATTTCTATCTGAGCATTTACATTTGCGAGTACTTTTCAGCAGTTGGGTGATGACAAGCACAGACAATAAAAAAAGATTCTAAAAATATACTACTCTTTTTCCCTGGATTAGTGTGTCTACAGTTAAATATAAACTGTGCTCTATAAATTATCAAACACAATGTCAAATTCTGAAGTGCTCTCCGGAATCTCTCACGGAGCACACAAAATACAGAATGATAATTTTGTCCTGGCCCAGTTAGTCTAAAGAACAATATGCTACTGTGCTGGATCACAGAGTTAAGTTCCTATCAACGGCCACACTAAAAATGGCCACAGCCACCAGCGGAGCCACACACTGAATTTTTCAGGACCCTCTGCATCAAGCAAAGAGTTTAATTCCCTGAACAGCTGCTCTCACAGGAAGGGAATCGACAGCAACATTGTCACAGTATAGCTGGCACAGGCATATTAGGAAGAATTTCCAGCATTCATGCTTTCGCCTAAAAATCAACTTCCCCCTACTCATCTACTGCCAGTAACTTCATTTGGAACAAAGATATATTAGAACTATTTTTATTTAAGAAGCATTTATTTACATACATTATTACTTCTATGGAGTCGTGACTGTGCCTTCTGCTTTACAAAAATAACATCTTTGCCCACAAGATGTTCTGCACATAGTAAAGCAAAAAGTCACTGACCAACATTCAAAGATCAAGAAGGACCAATAGAAGATTAATACATGTATTGCAATCAAGAGCCATTTATAAACCCCTTAAGCAGATAGAAAAGCCAAATACCTCTGATCCCCAAAGCAGAATGCGTTAACTCTCCACCACAGTGTAGTGACTTAAATATGGGTTATTTCATGCCGTTGAGTCATGAATTTTACATTATCTAACATTAAACTGCTGCTGACTATGGGTGTCTATGTATCAGCTGAAGAGGACTGAAAAAATGCCTGGCCTCCTCTCCAGATCAGCATCCAACTCATTAAAAAGGTTTGTTAGTACATTTTGCCCGTGTAGGTTATGACCCTCTCTAACCAGAACTACTAGAACCAGGTTGACTTCCACACACACCAAGTACTTCATAGACATCAACAGTTTTAATGAATCCATATATTAAACAAAAAAATCCCCAATGTCAAACCTCCCAATGAAGTTCAGTCTAGCAGTAATAATTCTCCAACTCACAAATATCAGTTTTGCTTTTAAGAGCAGTAGGGAAACATGGACTTCTGGCAACTGTCCTGACCAGCAGGGGTAGAGTCAGGATCTGAAATTCCACGTCCTTGCTGGGCAATTAGACATAACATTACAAGAGGAGGCAGTTCTACTTTCAATTATGAATTTTGAGTAAATTGCTGTCTTTGCTTGTTCTCCAGGATGCAACCATTCGGGATTCTTAAAAGGAAGAAAATCAAGAAGGACACATGTCCTTCATCCCTCATGTCCGTACAAAAGCTTTTCAACAGCACTCAACCTGGGAGAAAACACCTGGAAGTGCTCAGGATACCACTCAGCCTCTCCAAAGGGGAGTGCATGCAATTACAGGCCAACAGGCAAGACCGGGGCACAGTTACCTGCTGCAGCAGCAACCTTTTGGGGCCTCTACATGGAGACCAGGTGGGACCTTCTCACCAACCGTCCCTCAGGAATCAAACCCGGGGAAGCAGCTCGGGTGTCCTCCCGCGGCTCGGTGCGCGCCGCCGGCCGTGCGGCAGAGCGGCTGGATCTGAAGGACTGGCGCTACTGGAAAGGCTCCAGGGGCATTGCTGCCCTCTGCCAACACCAACATCACTTACGTGGGCAGACGCATTACGCGTGGAACCTTCTCGAAGCACCGCAAGCGAGAGCCACCTCCCATAGTCACTGGCGTCTGCTTTGAAACAAACACACATTATCGCGCCGCCTTCACCTCCAAGGGTTCCCAAAGCCACCAAATGCCACCGCCCTGACTCCGAAAAACGCTCGCGCACGGCTCCAGACTGGGAAAACTACCAGCAGCAACGTATAGGGAATTTTATAGCAATTACAGAAGTTTAATTTTAAAAGAATAAAATAAATGAAAGCTTATTTTTCCCCCAGAATTCAAGGACAAATAATTTCCCATCACAACAGCATTGCTGACGCAATTGCGCGTGCCTTAGCAACGAAGGCGTACTACAGCATTTTATACACATCATGCCTCTAAATATTGTCAAAGCCAGGTTGGTATCTTACTGTGCAACTACATCTCATTTCCAGAGAGGACACAACGGTTTTGTTATCCTTTGTTTTAATTAACTATTTTTCTTAATAGTCTGTCTTTTCTCCCCATTTAATCAGTGATTCCTAACTGGTTCTCAGCATTTCCTGACTTGCATAGATTTTCTTAGTCATTGAGGTGAAAGTCCTCGTGCAAGAGGGTAGAACAATAGGTAAGATGGGCTCTCTGCTTCCTCCCTACTTTTTGGGGCTCTAAAGAAGCAATAATGCATCAGGAGCTCCATTAGAGAACACAGATTTTCACTACAGAAAATAAAGCACAACCTAAGATCGTTGAGCTAATTCTTAATGAATTCATGCAAGCAATGTAAATGCTACAAATAAGACAATGTTACGCAGTTCCAAGAATTAAATGCATTCTTATTATAATCTCATCTGAGAGTATTTAATTTCTAACACTGATGTTCCAACGCTATTGCAAACTCTGAATATTTAAATGAGTAAACAACAAACAAAAGGTCTCATCTTCAGTGCTCCTAGCTATCATCCAAAACTAGTTATAATTAAAGGTGTGAACAACAGAGTAACAAACCTGCAAAGTCAAGGTTCTGAGAAATTAATGGGCATCACACCACTGCACCAGTTCAAATTTATCACTCATTATCTCCCCGACTAGCACAGTGCTGTTTCACATATTAGTGCCTCTTTCTTTCCTCCAAGCCTTTCCTGCCTTTTCTAGATGGCTAATTTTATACAATTACTGCCTCTGACACATTGAGACCTTTTCTCCCTCCTTTCTTCTTCTTGCTGTAAAGCTAGTGACCTACAAAAGCCCCCTGCACCTAAAATATTCTAGTATTTAGAAAAGTAAAGACTGACCCTTTGAGGGAAAAAGCAAGCAATCTCTAAGTATCTGCTTCTCCAACATCTTCCCTTTACATTATCTCAAATGGTTATACATACCTAAAGGCTAAGGCGAGGTACAGGTACCCCTTTAAACATGTTTTATTAGGACTAAATCTATCATACTTGTTGAATTACAACACCGCCCTTTTCTTCACAAAGTTCCTTAGAAAATTAAAAATGTGTCTTCTTTTCAAGTTGCTCCAAGCCCTACAACTGCTGGTAACTGGACATTTACAGAAACGATTGGGAAGTGTTACTTACACAAACGCCCTTTCCCTCCCCATCCAAATCCCAGCATTTTCCTTAACATCCATTCAAATGGGAAGGTAAGATACACATGCACAAATACACACACAAAAATACATGCGTACCCATCTCTTCCTCCACCCTACACGGAAAGGAAAAGAGCAAGAGAAGGAGAGAAGTGCAAGGGGGAGGGGAGACTTTCCATCACAGATAAGCAAATTCTGCAAAATCTGGCCTATCCCTTACAGAGGTACCATGCTTTTTAACATCAGCTCACTTGCTAGAAAACTCTTGGAGCCCACTTCTCCCCCAAAACCCCAATGACATTGAAAAAATACTGCATTGCAGTATTTGCCAGTGCATCGGAGTGTATCCAGTTAGCTGTCCCACAGACAAACAAATGGACATTCTAATGTATCCAGGCATGTAAATGAGGTGTCCAGAGGACACAGATTGCCAAAATGGACAAGTGGATTTGTCAAGTTATCTGCATCTCTCTCCACCTCACCATAATACCCTCTGCCACTGCTCATTTCTTGCCTGGGCTGTTTGCTGAAATTATTTTCTAAGTCCAAGTTCCCAAAGAAGACACCAAACTCCCCTGTCAAAATATGGGATGCAATCATATCTTGCTTCTTTTGAAAAACCTTAGGGTGTAGAGTGGCTCTAGGTTATGTACCAACAGTATGACAATTACTCACAGAAAATAACCTGCATTTAATTAGTACACTCCCAGCATACCAAGTAGGAAGGCTGAGGAAAAAAAAAATTCCCTGCAACTTAGAAGATATTATTAAAAAAAAAATAATCCATTAAATATATGTAAGATGAATGCAACTGGATTCTCTTTCAATAGAGTCACAATATTTAACAGGACCAAATAATGATGATGAAGACTATTTCCAACCCATTCAAATGGGATTTTTAAGTATACCCCTTCCAGCTCATTGTAACCATCCTTTGTCACAACAGCTCAGGCTCACTTTGAGAGAGCTCAAAAAGGTAAAATTAATAAAGAGGAAGAAAGCAAAGGAGGCAACCAAGCCAGTCACCAGTGGAGAGGCATCCCTGTATCTAACATGGGAACTTGATTAGCGGAGTACATGGGGACAGGATTTTAAACTGATGGCTGGTATTCACATTGCATCAATAACCAGTTGTAAGACTGCCTTCTTTCTGACTAGTACACCAATACAACAGTTTTTTTTTTAAAAAAAATATCATGCCTAAGGACAACTACATTTTCTGTATCTTTTTGTCTCCACAGAAAGGTTTTACATTTTCATCTTTAGTATCACTAGCCATCTGATTTCTTTTTCACTGACTTAGTAGCTATTTTTCTATAGGAAGATTTACAATACAATCTTTTACATGCAGAAAGAAAATGTCACTATGTACATGCAGGCTGTATTCATTAATATAATCTTAAAACAAAGAAAAGAGGAAGATCAGGGCAGGAACACGTGCACCATCAAACAAGGATTACATTTTTAAATCTTTGTAGAAACACGAAATTGAACAGAAAATGAAAATGTAACTACTAGCTGATGACTCTTAAAACAAACAATGCAGCTGTGTATAATAAAAGGCACCCTTATTTATTGTCATGACTAAGTTAACAGATTTAGAACACAGTATCTCTGTTCTGGACAGAAGAAAAATTATTTTACTCTCACGTACAACTACAATGCATGTCAGAATGCATCTCTGCACATGCACAGACTGTAAAATACGGAATTTTACACATGCACACACCCCCTCAAGATTTTTCTCCCCCTCTACATTGTGAGGCAGTGCAGTTTTCAGAGGGCCATTCAATCACTTTTTCGCAGAAAGGACTGCAGCAGAAGCAATACTTAAAGCAAATTAAAAGGGGTATTTAGTTTTCCTATTCCTATTTCAACTAAGCACTACCATTCCTGCTTGAATTTGAAGTCAAAGTAACCCTGCACCAGAGAAAGGAATAAAGTAAAAATATCTGCAAATCCGAAGACAGAAAGAAAGGCGTGTTCTATATTCTTGCTTTGCTTCTTATGCCTCCTGATGTGTGATAGAGGAGCATTTTCTGGGCAACCACATTTTTATATCTTTTACGCTGCCGTCTATCACTTACTAGTCTACTACGCTTTTTTAACACTTCTAGCACCACCAGCTATTTCCCATTATTGTTTGCCACTACAATTAAGAGATCATCACAATTAACAAAATATTCAGCCGTGGTTTAAAAAGTAGAGCTGCCACAAGGAGCCTGACACTGGAAGCATATATTGCTCCAGCAGATATAGAATAAACTGTGGCTAAAGGTGGGGCCGGAGACGAAGAGAAGAATAATTTCAGTATTTTTGTACATTCTTCTCAGTGCCTAAACCCTAAAATATGGTGAACTCCCCTGAACTGATTATTCTGCCATATAACCATCTGATTTCGTAAAAATACCAATATCACTTAACACAAAATCACTGCTTAGGGTAAATTCATTCTACCTACTGTTCTCATAGGGACATTTGCTGGAAAATTCTAAGAAATGATTTGCAGAAGCTATCAGCTGTGGGAGTTCACTATTATACCTCTGTCAACTTCATTCAATATAATTTACATTTTTTTTATACTGCCTCACAGGATTCCTTGCAATTTTTTGCACGTACAATTTCACAGCAGGGAGGGGGAAAAAAAAAAACCAGATAACCCTCTTTTGCAAAGGAGAAAGAACAGATGCTTAAAACCAGATTTCTAGAAATCACTGTAAGCCCAAGCCAGAAATGTAATTAACACCTATTTATAAAGAATAATTAAAGTTGTGACTGCCACAAAGAAGAGCAGAGATAATCGAGGTAGCCCCTGCTTCTTTTTTTTTTTTTTT
>VXBQ01028278.1:1642870-1680821 GCA_013400175.1 Phainopepla nitens | reverse complement strand
TTCCCCCTGTTCCCACCCCTGGGCCCGGCGGTGCCGTACCTCGGCCATGCTCCAGTGCCTACATCTCCTTACCTCCTGCGCGCCCCGCTCCCAGGTCCGGCGTATTTTAACCACCTTATCTTTTTCGACAGTTGCTTTCCGGAGAAATGCATATTTAATGATCTGCCTCTAGGCTTAAAGGCACAACAAAAGCACTTTGACGTGCATTTAAAGCTGCATTTATTTTCAGGTACTATTGATTTTAATAATCAACCCATCTCTCCTTCCTTCCGCCCGGTGAGGTTTTTTAAAATACGTATTTTTAAAGGAGGGGATTTGATGTTGCTGCCACTTGACAATGTCTAAGGCACAGCAGCCACCTCTTTATCGGGCACTCCCCCCGAACAACAGTAGTATTTCAGAATTATTTTGCCACCTCACTTCATTATTCTTCAGCTCGACAGGAAATAAAACGACAGCAAACTTCGGCCATTTAAAAGAATTTTCTTTTCCAGCCTGAGAGAAACGTGCTTAACTTAACAATGCACACTCATTAATCCTCCGCTTGCTGCCACTGACAAACTAACAAAACTTCACTTCCAAACAGCAATATTTTACCCCCTTCTGACCACTGCAAGTTTTTTAAGAATTCTTACAAGTTAGGAAGCATTCATTTTTTTTCTCTTTACTTGAGAGCTATTTTCTTAAAAGCATGTTTTGTCCAAAGTAACCAGGCATGGCACTCTGTAATTACAGCAAACCTTGAATTTACATTTATCTCAACTAAAGCAACCGAGTATTACTCTATTAATACACACAGGATCGCTTAGTTTCACCATCCACAGATTCATTTCAACAACTAAATACGCTTTTTAAAAAAAAATTCAGTATCATTGCAAGCGTTTTTAAATGTAAGAGCTGAAAACCAAGAAAGCTAGGATGGGCCACATTATAAGCTCACTTAGCTCTTTCCTAGAGAAAGAAAACCTGACTACAAACCATCAAAACCATTTTCAAAACATGTAAATCTAATCATCATTGTTCTACAAGTTTCATTTTTTAAAAAGTATAAATATTCCCTCCACACTACTAAGCCGGGGACTGACATTCTGTACATTTTATATTTCTTTAAACCATAGACACGCTCAAACACACACAGAGACTAAACACACCAATAAAACATATGAAATGTAGTAAAGCTCGTAAAAATCCAGCTATACACAAACCAAGCAAGGAGAAAAATCACATTTAAAAAACATCATACAATCTATTTGTGGAATGAGCACTGAATTCAATTAAAATATGAACAATGTGAAAGGCTGCAGAGGATTTCTCCCACCACGCATCCTTCTGAGCACATTTGTAGCTTAGTAAAAACTAGCATAGATTAAACTAGCCTGTAAGATGCATTTCCTAACTCATATTTAGGTGACCCATTAGACTGAACACACCGACATCAAAATGCTACAACAGCTAGTGTATTTCCACAGATTCTTGTGCAAACATACATCAAATATTAAAGTTAGATATGTAATGCATATTTTTTACCTAAGGTCTCTTCAGGGGTTAATAACACCAAAGAAGGCATCCAGAAATTATTTTTAAGTCTTTTCAACTTCAGCCTACTTTGTTACTATAAATTCGTTATGCATATCAAGATTCAGCCATTTTTCTGAAACAATAATCGCACGCTGCTCCTCTAAAAAATTAGCTAATCTTAACCGTCTATAAATCCTGGTACTCCGCACACTGACCACTTTCCCAAAACGCACCCCACACACGCAGCCTTCCCGAGAAACACTAAAACAAACGCTCAAACATCCTCAGAGGCCTCTCTCTGGAAAGACAAAGGCAGAATCCTATTGTTGAAAAAGTCAACCTTATTCTCATGTTTCCAATAGTACCATTTATCTTTCAGGGAAAGGGACTGACCACCGCATCACGGTGGTGACATTTGTAAAGCATCAGATTCTCTACACAGTCTCTCCAGCATCAGCCAGCAAGCCCCTGAGCAAAGCATATTTTTAGTGCAATCTTCCATCCCCACAAAAAGAAACTTGTCTTAAACAGCTAATCCAATATCAAAATGAAATCACAGGGTTGTTTCCCAGCCCCCCCCTCCCTCTCCTTACCATAAATGAGCAGTTTCTTGACTCATTAATGACAGTTTCCCTTAAAAGAAGTGATCTCATATCACTGAGCCCCTCTCCACCACGCATACATCCCAAAGGTTGCGGGTATCTTAGCATCAGTAGCCGCTAGCAAGCTCTCTCATACAGAGCCCAGATGGACTATACCAGAAGCCAATTCAGCGTTAATAACTACCTACTCTGTGCAGTTTAGAAGCCTTACGTGGCATAATGTCCTAGGCAACAGCAGCCGATTGAAACCGCAAATAAAAGACAACCCAATTCTCCAAAAGCATCAAAAGGAAAAAAATAATAAAATGAAGAATGATTTTTTTAAAAAAAAAATCTCTTACTTGCATAAGATTAAATTGAATCCTTCACCAACATATGAAAAAGGAGAAAAAACAGATGCTGCCCAGAAAAAGTGACAAAATATTACCTCATTATTTAACAAAGCAGCATTAAGCGTCCTGCTGATTTCAAACATCTTGCCACAGATTTTGGTTAAGAGAAACAGAAAGAATCCCTTGCAAGCCCTCTGTCTGCAAAGGGTTCTTCAATTTTCTTGCGCACAACAGAATAGTCAATATGTTATTTCCCTAGAGTTCGCACATTAAAACATCTAGTCAGTGAGCTGAATTTTCCCCTTATCACACTGTAGACTCCTGTTATATGTACTGCTCTCTTTGCAAGATTAGCCTGCCCCAAACATGGCTGTTGTTTAAACTATTCTTTAAAGTAACAGTTCACTCCATAACCACCAGGTGGGCAGTGTACACAGATCCAAGTAACCATCTTAAAGATTTTTCTTGGAATAGCTGCTGGTTGTGATATACAACGTAAATCCCCCCTACACTTATCAAGCAGGAGGGAAAAAAATTGTCACTGTTTTATGCCCTTTCCTCCCCAGCAGCGAGGCCACAAACAAAACCCTAAAATCACTTAGCTTTTAACACAGTTTTTTTTTTTTTTAAAGGGACCTTAAAATTTATACAGGAGCTGTTCATTCAGCAGAAGTGGTAAAATCCAATCAGTTTTGAGAACAAAGTGTAATTAAAAGGGAAAGCACACCCAACTAACTGGTTTGTACTGCAGGAAGACAAAAATCAGCATTATGTTCACAAGAGGGTTCTTTCGTGGAAAGACAAAAATCAGGCACGTAAATAATTCTGCTAGAAAATATGAACTCTCTTCAAGTAAATTGAAGACAACTTGATAAGATACTGCTAGTACTTACTGTGGCTTAAATTCATTTATGAAACCACTGTTGCACGCATCAGAGCAGAAGACCGAAACACATGCACTGGATCCAGTGTTCAACAGCACCTAAGTGTCTCCCAAGGTATCAAACTGTCCCTATTCCATCATGTCTGCAAGCTATTTAAGTAGTTTTTTTCCTTCACTTTATTTAAGGTCAAATACCTCAAGAAATACTTCCATTACTATAAAAAATACCAATTCACTCAACACTCTACAGCAACACCCAGAGGCTTGAATGAGATTGGGATCTTTGTGTTGGGTGCTGTACAAACACATTTGAAAAGTCATTTCATACCTAAGGATTTACAAACAACATTTACAAGACTGAAAGCACAAAGCAGAGGTGTGAGAAAGAACAATAAACAAAGAGCATCACAAAATGTCTTTGCCAGCTGAGAAGAACTGCTGGAGGAACAGGGCATCTCTGGCAACTACCTGTGCTGAGGCAGAACCCAAAATGTTATTTACTGAGGTTAAAGAATAAACGCTTTAGATGGACAAGGGCTTCTTTAGATTTACCATCTACAAAGCGCCATCACCTATTTCTTTCATTTACAGCAACCCATGCTGCGTAAGTATATGCAGAGTAGTGATTTTCTTTGCTGGCCTTTAACTAATATTAAAGTGATGCAGTAATGACTTAACCTTCTTGAATATGTATTGAGTTTCAAGTCATCCCTTTTTATATGAGAAAGGTTATTTGCATCGATTTCTGTTTGCATGAAATAAGCTTATTTTCTCATTCACCATATGCCTTGAACACTAATTAAAAGTGTCACTTTCTTCTAATGTAAAAACGTAATCACTTAGTAAATAAGTATTCTTGGCTTTTTGGTTTTTGTGGTAATCTATTTAAGGACTTTTTATTTCCATGTAACTTCAGTGCTTTGTTTACCTTACACTCCTCTCATGTAAAGAGAGGTGTTTTACGAATACACATTTTTGTTGACTTTTTTTCAAATAATTAAAAAAAAAATCTAGAGTTACATCTTTAAGGACCCACACTCCCATTACCCCGAGGCAAATCCATCCAATCAATATGAAACCATTCACATGCCACCATCTGCCAAGCTGTAGAGCAATGTGGCTGGAACAGACCTCTTATAAAGCAGCAGTGGTCTCATTTTCAGTCTATTAGGGAAGCACCAGAGCTCTCATGTGCAAGGACACAACACTCCAAGTCAGACCTCCTCACACCACTGTCTCCGTGCACTGCTGCACAACTCCTGTAATCTTTGCTGCTTGGGTTTTCACACTAATCATCAAAGCAAGAGGGAGGAGGAAATGATCAGCAACAGTCCTATTCCACTGCAGCACAAAATAAAGAACTCAATTTAATTCTATCCTAATATGATTATAACAAACCATTTAAATGCTGCTGCCTGTGAACTACAACCTGGCATTTTCCATCACCTCATTTTCTACTCTTCTGGAGAACTAAACATTTATCTCTGGAACAGTTTTACTCTTTTCCAAGACATTCCTCTCATAAAATTAATATTTAATCCTTATCAAAGAGTTATTTTGTTGTTTGACAGATGGGAGGGTGCAGGTGGATGAGGAACCAAGGAGAGGCATGTGTGAGCAAGAGATGGATCTCGTGGTACAAAATGATTTAATAAAGATAACGGGCAGGGAAAGGACATTACACAATGCAAGCACCCGGGTTTGTCCTATGCAGTAATTCAAGAACCTCTGCGGAAACAGCCTCCAGTTCAAGATACCACATCAACACTGTCTTCAGCAACACTGAGCTCACACAGTCTTTTCATCAGAAGATCTCATAATAATTTAAAATATCCTCTGCCACCTATAACCCCATGCAAATGTACTGCATGACTTACTAAAAAAGAGCACTAGGAGAAAACGGGAACATGAAGGTGTGCAAACCCCTTATAAATATACACAGAGAGAAGAAATTAACTAATTTAAAACCATCCATGAAATTACAAGAAACTGAAAAGGTAAACATGTAATTCATGTGATGCTGACAGTCAAACTCAGATGAGAAAGCAAGAGCTGAATTGTTCACGGCATCTAACCCAAAGCCAGATTTCAGCAAAGAGAACAGGAAAGAAAAAAAAAGAAATTAGCCCAATTAAGCTGACTGCCCTTTGCTGTGTGCAGGAGGTAGCAGGGACTGGGGTAGAGGAAAAAACAATGGCTAAACAGGTTATTTACTTATACAACAAGGTTTTTTTCCCCACTGTTACTTAAACAGCTAACAATTAAGTGTATATATACATAACTTAATTGTTTAGCTACTGTGTAATTTAAAAAAGAACCAGCAAAATAAAACACCTTACCAACTGCACTGTGGAAATCACACAGGAGTGGGTGATTGAGACTAACCTTGCATGACATTGAAAATGTTTTTCAGGCTCTTAAAGGTTAGTGAATTAATGAATTTGATGAAACAGTCAAATTTTTAAGGTTTCACTGCAAAACATGTAAGTCATGATACTGAACACTAGTCATAAAAAACAAACACCACACAAATTCTGAGAAAAGAGTAGGTGAAAAAGATGACTGACATGGTCTTGAGCTTTTATTAGTTTCTTTTATTTGATGATCTGCTCAGAAACACGGGAACCTGTCCCTGCTGTGGAACCCACTGACAAGCTGTACAAGCTCTGCTGCTGATGCAATGTTCTGTGTGGTGCAATGAAATTCCTCCTGATGCCGAGGAGATGAAATATAACACACAGTTACCTGGAAAAACTATTACCTTTTGGATCTGAACCCAGAAAAGAGAGAAAGAAAAAACCAAACCAGAAGAAAAATCAAGAGTAGTCAGAGATCTAGCTCCTTAAAGAGCTAGACACTAGATGCAAAACAAGACAGAAAGCCTTCCTAAATACTTACAACCCTAAATGAGGAATTTAGATGCACAAAGCTTAGGCAAGTAGTCACAGTTCCCACAGAAATCACACTTCAGCTGCTTTTGCACAAATATGCTATTTAATGTTGCTTGCCCACTTTCTTTTTCATGCCTTATGAGATGTGTAATTTGGATGCTGCCATAGCTGCTCTAAGTATCACATGCCAATTTTCCAAAGATGTGTGTATTTGCAAACCCCACTGTGGATACTTATGTCTGAACGCTGGGAGACTGGAACAAAACTCTCCAGGGCACAGCAGAGCACAGAGGTAACAAAATGAATAGATGTAAATAGCTCTGACAGTGAGAGAAGCCTTAGCAGTGATAGGAACCAAATCCTCAATTCCACATCTGGAAGCTGGGCAGCCACACAGATTTAGGTCTGCACGTGTGCCAGTGAATAACCTCAGCAAAGGATTCCTGTGACTGTCAGGGCACAGGCCAGCCAGGGAAGGGGGCCAGCAGCTCTGCTACAGAGAAGGGTTTGGAGAAGATGATTCAGCACCTTCCCAGCAAGTCTGAAGGCCAGCAACGTCCTTGGCTCCACACTCCTCTCCCAGCTCTGAAGTGCTGCTCTGCAACACAGAGCATCCACTCGGTCCCACTATGTCCTGCCTGGCCAATTTTCTGTACATTTTAAAGAACCCACTGTCAGCACCACAAGACTGAAAAGCAAAAGGCAGCATACACTGCAGGCAAACATGTTAACACAGCAGTAAGGTATCAGTAATTCTTTCTCCTCTTCCCAGATATTTTACTTTTGGCTCAGGAATATAGATTTTAATGCCTTCAGTCCCCTGATTTTGTTTTCCTCCTTTTAAATTCAGAGATACTAAAAGTTGTATGTGACAGACATCCTAAATCCTACAGCTTGCTTTCCTATCACTACAAGCAGGACTCAATCCTACCTACAGGGAGAGTTAAAACATTTCTACATTGCTGTCAATTTTGTATAATACAGTTAACAAAGTTTCAGCTGAGCACAAATGAAGATGTTTTCAAAGATTTATGACTGCATTTTTAAAATGTATTTACTTGTAAATAATGAAAGGACCTAGACACTGAAGAACTCCAGACTTACCAGGGAGATTTACATGAGTTCAGCCATTTTTAATGTGCCTATGTATAAGCACAAAAACCTTCATAAAAAATGTGAACAGGGTCTTTCAACCAGCATTGCCTAATTTTAGAACAGTCGATGGATTTGCTTTAAGCCCATCTGTAATACAGTATGCCATACACCTTGCACTCAGGCCAAATAATATCAATAACAAGAACAAAGATATAAACCTGAAAGGGGATTAATGTGCTGATGTTTCCAGGCTTTGAGACAGTGATCAGAAGGAGATGTGGGGAAGAGTGTGAGGTGGCTGGATCAGAACAGAGGTACAGGAGGAATCAAAGGAGACCTGTGAGCAGCATGCAGAAAGGTTATGTCTCCTGCAACTTGCAATTACACAGGAAGGATGCAGAACCAGGGAAGATACAAAAGAGAATAAAGACAATAAAGCATCAAGAGCTATTAATTGTCCAAATTACTTCTCGTTAGAGCAGCTGGCACTTCAATACAGTATTTTAGCAGCAGCAGGCAGAAGGTAAATAAGTATTACAATTTCATACATTATAAAAAAATCCTCAGTAATTTCTGGGTAAACCCTTTCATGTAACCTATCCCCAATCAAGGATGCTGGAAAGGAGAAAGTTTAAAATGGCTTTACTACAGAAAGAAAGCTTACCTCAATGCTCCAAAGCTTACACCTGTATGTACAAGTGCCAGGACTTTCAAGAAGCTTCCTGTGTACATCTGTTTTATTTTGCCCCTTAAGAAATAAAGGTTAGGTAAACTGCCTAAATAAGGTACCCAAATCTCAGGGATAAACAGCTTCCTCATGAATATGGCTCACACAAGTCTTTAGTGTATGATTTAGATTACAGAAATGACAATTTTATAATAAGGAAAACAAGATCAAATTCTGAGAGGGCAACAGGTATAAAAAACCAGAACTGATGCAGTATTTAAGAGAAGAGCAATGGCAACAGTGAACTTTCCATACTGACACAAAAGCAGGGAGAGCCTGAAGACAAGTGAAAGAAAAAATCTGCAGCTCCTCTTCTTGCCCTCTAGAGTTCCTGGAGCTCATCTCTTGGGATCAGGATAGCTCTAGTTTTCCTACCCAGTTCTCAAAGTTTCATGTGGATTTATGGTTTTCTTTAAACTTCTCTTTACAAAGTGTGACATACCTTAGCAGATAATTTTTAGCTTCCTTTAAAGTAGGACAGATGAACAATGGGTATTTTTAATGCTATCCTTTTTAAAAAAAATTAAAAATATGCTACTAGGTATGAAAGTTGTTCTAAACTTCCTGATAAATAACTTTGGGTTATAATTACCTAGCAATAGATATTTGCTGCTTCGGCTTCAAAGGATTTGTGCAGCCCAGCTGGAGAAGCTGGCAGGTTGGCACCCAAGAGTGAGTTCACTCCTATGCTGAACTGCCTCTTCCACAGCCACAGCCGATTTGTTCTTTCATTGAACAGCCAGGTAAAAGATGAGGCAGCAGCCAGGCTGCTTGTGGTTCCTCCAGTCTGTGGAGAAAAGCTGTGTGAGAGGGTGTGCTTTACCAGTCCTAGAGGCCAGTGTGGATGAATTTACCTCACCCAAGGTTTCCCATCTGCTGGGCACCAATCTTTCCAGCCCTTTGCACAGGAAGTTCCAGGAAATGGGCACTTCAAGGCACAGTTCATCTGTCCTGCTCTACAAATCCCTGGGAGGAAGATAAGTCATGCTCTTCTTCCCTGGCTGCACGCTAAGGAGGTCTCCAGTGCTCACCAGGGGAGCCTTGCTCCAGGAGAAAGTCCACCTTTGGTCAGACCAATCCTGCCATGGGTTTACCAGGTGACCAAGGCAGATGGTCCCCAGCTGACCCTCACCTAAATGAGCTCTGGCCACACTGGGGTCTCTTAACACCACAGTGCAATCCTTGATACAACTCAGCATAGCTGTTTATAAGTACAAATGGGTACTTCAGTCAGTAGTCATTCAAGCAAGGCAAGTTTAGCACAGAGCCAGACCACAGACCCACACCCAAGGCACCCATAACAGCTACACAAAGCAAATCCTGCAAGACTACACTGGTCTGTACATGGAAAAACTTAACATCTTTGGAAGCGTGTAAACAGCCTATCAAAAGGAAAGAAAAAACAGCAAAGTTTATTTATTGAAGAACTCTAGGCTAGATAATCTCGCTTTCATAACAGAAGCTTTGATTCTGGACCTCCAAACAGCAAACCCTCAAGAAAAAGAGGGTTCTAGTACATCCAATTTATGACTGTTGGCAAAAGCAACAATCACATCAAAACAGCTGCTCTGAAAACCTATCCAGCTACAGGCCATCGCCCTGCAGTTTAAGAATATTTCACTCCATTGCCTGAACACATTTATATTCTTCCAGGCAGTTTTCCTGATGTTTTATAAGGATTCCCCAATGCAACAACAAACGATCTTTCTTTTAATAGTATCACTGGATGCGTTGTAACCTGCACCTAGGGACACCCTGCTCTGCTCAGATAAAACTTAATTGTTCTTCTGACATCGTACAATGAAAGAACTTTAAACTCACATTATAAATGAAACACTTCTCAATTTTTAACATTTTCCATAGACCCAATGCCTAAAAAAAAAAAAAATCACTTATAAAAACGTTCCAAGCAAGCACAGATAACAAACAGATCTAGTGTGCGAAAAAAAATTTACATTTTTAAAGGTGTCAAAGAATAAGATTTTTTTCTGCTGTAGTAGAGGGTCCTACTTCTGTGGGTAAAGGAAAGCCAGGTACCAGTGATGCTGTGGAACATTTGACAAAGAATTTTAACTGCTGGCAACAAATGGCAAAACCCCTCCAGCATACCTGTGCTGTGCTTTTTCCAGACTACTTCCATAATTTTGTGCTTTCTGCCAAACTAGCAGGGCAGTATAGGTGCACACCATAAAAATCTGTGGTTTGGTAGTGGGAATCTCAGCCTGTGACCTTTGAGGTTAATGGTGCTATTTAAATTTAAGACACAATGCAGCTATTAACCAATTGCTCTCACTGACCTCACCGTTAACTGGAAGACTGTCAACACAGAAAATGAGGCCAATTATTTAGGAGCTATCATCTGCTCAGGAAGCCACCCTCTTCAGCTGGTTGGGAGACTATCCTAGGCTGGAAGACGATGACATGGCTTTATCCATTCCTGCCATTGTCACTTCTCAGCTGCCACATGGGCACAAAGACTTCAACACTTAGGAAACTCCTGCTAGCACAGAACATTCCTCAGCAACCTGGATGACCTGACACACACAATGGTTTCTTTTCTCTTTCCACTGGCATCAGTCAGGCCATAGTGTGTTCAACGCTCCAGCCATCACCATTAGCAAGCCTCCCTGCACATAGGGCCTGTGCCCCCCAGCACCAAGTATGAACACTGCCATGGTAAGGACTGCAGCTCTGCACGTGCTGCTGACAGAGGCAGAATTCCCTGCGGTAATGAACTCCCTGAATTTCATCACTTGCTGTTCCATGTGGAGAGCAGAGCCAACCTCTCCTTCTGTATCATTAGGATCATAACAGTAATTTATTAAAAAAATCTGTCAAAACTAGATGCTATTGCACATTTCATAAGCTTTTAAGTAATGAATGAAGGAAAAAACATCTCACAGATACAGTCACATCAACTATGCAAACCAAAATAAGACTAGATACTAAAAATGAATGTTGGGAAAAAAACATGTGTGTACAGTAAAATCTTGCTCCAAATGCTTCCACAAGACCCAGATAGAAATAATCTTAAAAACACTGCAATCAAGCTTAATGGAGGCTTTACTTGATTCATCTATTTAAGAACCCAGGAAAAAAGCCCCTCACAGTTTCTACACAAGAGACTGCTTCTAAGATTCAGATTAAGATGAACAGGCCAGATGCTCCAGTGTACCAAATTTGCTCCTCAGCATTTTCCTATCCTACCCATAAATTCAGCCTCACCATTCTGTGAAAGGGCAACTGCTGAGCATCAGAGCTGACAGGCTAACAGGACAGAGGAAAAAAAAGCACACAAGCCAATGACATTCCCATACCGCAAGAAGATCCCAAATGTGTTGTTCAACACTACGAAAAGCAACATAACCTGGCAAAATTTCAAACAGGTTTCCAGTAGAGTGACCTGCAGAGAGCAGCATGAGATTCAGGGAGTCAGGCAAGGAAGAAGAGCTGGGAGCATGGCCCTGCCATGTGCTCCCAAGGTTGAGTGCCCTGATGGGTCCCACCTGCAGCCTCCACCACCACCCCAGTCCAGGTGCTCCAGGTAAGCTCAGGGCTGGGGCACAGAGGAAAAAACTCTGGCTTTTCAGTTTTTAAGCAGACCATTTTACCATTGAGAAAGTGGATGGAAAAACAGACAACAGCTGCATAGCTCCACCTCTAATCTCCAATACTGTATTTCAGGTTGGGATTTCCATCAGTCAGACATTTGCAGGGTAAGACTAGTAAAGATGCACAGAGAGACACACAGAGGTGTCTGTAGCACACAGAGCATCCCAGTACTACAGATGATTTAACACCATGGTTCTGTGTAGTTAGTTCTGGGTGTTAATAACCCTGATTCAGAACTGTTCAGCAATGTACTCTCATTAGCCAGACCATCTGTGTGAAGGGAACAACCTACGCTGTCACAGCACACGGAGCCTGGGGCTGACCTTAATATCTTCCCCCACATACCAGCAGAGGACAAGAGGAGAGAAATCTGGCATCAAATTGTCTTTACTGCTGCCAGAGGAAGATATCTGGGCTGGAGAGGAAGTTTCTCACCTCTCCAGTCACTCTGCCAGCTGTGGCAAATGCAAAGTGGCAACTGCTCTTCCTCCTAAGGTCCCACTGGTGAAGTGGGAAATTTGGCTGTCCTATTATGACAGGATAAGTCCAGTTTAGATATCACAGGACTCTGACTTATTGGTAAAGAGAGGCTTCACAGATCATGTGAAACAGTAAAACCTCTTGACATTATTCAGTCAGTGTAAATTATCTGATGGACTAAAAAGTGCCCAGCATGACATGGAATTGCATTCCAAATATAAAGTATTTGTTGCTTCTTTCTCCCTCCTCTGTATCACACAGATAAGATAAGCTGCCTGGAGGTTCTTCCTACCTGCACAAAAGTCTGAGATCCTTGAGCTGACTCCTACAGGAGCAACCTACACAGAAAATTGATGCAGATCAGAGGGAATACAGGACAGTAAGGATACATCCCAGCCCTGAGTGAAGCATGCAGCAGCCATCTTTAAGCATGCTGAGGTTCAGTCCTCTTTCTAGGCACATCATTCTTCCAGAATCTGCTTTTCTGGCCAACAATTATATGCTTCCTCCTCAGAGCAAAAAAAAAAAAAGTAAACCAAACCATTCAGACCCAATCGGCTACTTATTTCTGGAAATATTTTTTCCTTCTCTACCAAATTCTTCTCATCTTTGATTCCTTCCCTGTATTCTTCTATTGTGTTTAAGTTCCTCCGATTGGTGCCACTTCCAGGAGAGCTGCAGAGAGCAAACCCAGTGCTATTGCGTGCTCTCTGCTGCTCAGAAAGCCCAAGCAGAGCTCCAGTGAGCCCAGTACAAACCACAGTGTGGAGCCCCGAGAGGAATTTGAACAACTCTTCCAAGATATAATTAAAGCTGATGTTTTCTTTAGAGCAGTGGAATTCAGCAATGGGTACATTAACAGAAAGCCTGGTATTGTGAACACCAACAGGCATCTCAATTCAACCAAAAGTAAATTGTCTGGATTATGAGATGTTACCTAGGATGCCAGTAAGTGCATACAAAGTGCTTTTTCTCTTCTCATCATGGCATGGCAGATATAATCTCCCACACATTAAGGCTGCTAGCAGGAACTTTGTCCTGTGGAAACAATGCTTTTCTAAGCCTTCAGCATCCAGTTTTGCTGCTGTGCAATTCCCTAAGGGATGAGATCACATTAAGACCCTTTTCGGACGTTTGATTTTGTAAAACCTGCAGTAGTTTAGCATCTTTGAAAATTCCACCTTTCTGCTAGCTACTGAAGACTTGCCAGTAGGTTAGAAATCTATTAAGCAGCGAATACATGAACAACAGACAAGCAGGGTAGAGAAAGGACTTTTCTTGAAAATCTAGGAGCACAATGAAACAGAAGTTATTCAAAACCAGAAATATTTGAACAAGGAAGAACAATTAAAACTGTTGGTAAGTGACAGACTTGGATTCAGGAGTCTGTACCAGACCAGCTTTGTATCACATCAGCTTAATGGCAAAGCTTCTCTTTTGACATACAAAGCTCCTCCAATAGAAGTTATTTCTTTTGAACAACTTCCATTTTTATATGCCTTTGACAATTTGGGGTTCTGCATAAGCAATGAACAACAGCTTGTCAAAAGGTGACTTTACATGGGCTACTGAAACTAAAGAAACTAGCAAAGATGTCAGTGCATGAATTGAGATATTAGAACTCATTAAAAGACATTTAGAACCATGCATTTGTAAGAAAAAGTAACTACAAAAGGATATATAGTAGACGTGATTGTTGGGAAGCTCAGGAAATCCACTGTTTATATACTGGATATAAGAAAACATTGCCATGTAGGTATTTTACAGCAAATGACTGAGCCTAACTCAAAAAGGCCTAAAAAACAAGGGAACACAAACTAACAACAGCAAGATGCAATGACTTCAGCTACACAAAAACTCTTCAGCTACACATTGCATGAAAATATGGAGGACAATGGTTCAAATAAAGTCAACTGTGTTGGAAATAGTGCATGAAATCCCAGAAGTGATAAAACTACTAGTCAGTGAAGAAAATGAAAGGAACCAAGTGGAAGAAATCAATCAAGAAGAAAAAGTAAGCTTTTTTTTTTATAAAGTCAGGCAAGGGGCCAGATAACATAGATGGACACACATGCAAAAACCCCTTCAGAAAAGCAGCTCTAAGTACAGCAAGTGATAAATCTGATAATAAACTAGGAAGCTCCAAACTAAGGTATGACAGCAAGCAGTGAGAGGTGAAAATTTTTCTTGTGCTGGAAAAAAAAACAAACCACCTTCTAATGCAAATGGATGAGCTGATTAACAAAGCTTGCAGAGCCTGTTGTGAAAGACCGGTGAATGGAGAGAACCCGAGGGAGACACTAAGAGCATGTAAACCAAATCAGGGAGCAGCTGACTGCATTCAGGGGGAAGAGGCTGTAGGAGCACTCAGAAACACGAAAACAAGAATATGACCTAGGCTGCATGAAGCACCAGTAAACACACTGAAGTGGAGGGCAACAGGAGGCATCTGTTCAATGTGTTCTTACACTGCAGAAGTGCCAGCAGTTTTACAAATACCACCATTTATTATTAGTAGTTTTTATAACCAGAGGGAAGCATCAGAATGCTTATTTTTACTGAAGTCATACAAAACCCACAGAGAAAGGACACTTGTTTTTCAGTACTAAAAACCCAACTGTTGAAAGGTGAGAACTCCCCTTAATTTATGGAAATCCCAAACCCAACCTCCCATGCATTAACTTTAAATCTTTATGGAAACAAAGGCTGCATATTTTGTCTATTGTAAGGATACTGAAGTGCTTTTTTTCTAAAATAGTTTACTGTGTCAATGAAATTGCAGATGCTTCGGTGCACTTCAGGGACTTCAAACATTGCATCAATTATCTGAATAAGTAATGAAAAGACATTGTGAATAAAATGGTTCACCAAGCCTGGTTCACAAGTCAATTGCTTTCTGAATCCAGTTATATACTGTAATATTTGACATGTTATTTCTTTTTGCAAGAGGTTAAGAGTTTTCTGTGCTTCTATGCTACACTTGCTGCAGAGTTTGGAGAGGAAGAAACCCGACAAAATATGAAACACTGCAAGAAGGACAACACACTCAGATTTTCCACTACAATCCTCTTTTCACACAAAACAAAGAAGGTCACTGAAACCAGAACTTTGAAGTCCAACCAAGGCAGAAACATGAAAATCCCCTAGCACACTGCTTATCATTATAGCCCAATCTAATACTTTAAAATTCCACCTTTGACAAACTGGACTAGGTGACAGTAGAACATGAAATGTCTGTTTGTTGAGCTCTCGTTTCCAGAGAGTCTCTTTCTGGCACCTGGAAACAGAGCAAGCATAAGGCTGATTATCATTTCCATAACCCCCAAGGAAAACTATCGTGCAAGATGTTTGAGTAAGAGCAGTGCTGTTCGAAGGCAGCATTCATAAACAGAACAAAGACTAAACAAAAGGCTAAACAAGTACATCATAATTAACAACTACCACCAAACTTTTAATTAAGATATGTAAGAAAAATCAAGGAGAGCTAATTAAAAAAACACCAGCATATATACTTTCTTAGAAAAATCTGAATTGGTACCGTGAAATAAACAGGCTAATTAGAAGTGACCACAATTATTTTGTCACTGTTCCTGAGTTTAGTCATGATTTTTCAGCTTGCTCTTTAATCCTATCCCTTGTTTGAACTCCTCTGTTGTTTGAACGCAGGATTTTTCCATCAATTTATTCAAAAACTGAGCAAAAGTGAAGCAAATACCACAGAGATTTAATTTAACTCTGTATGGCAGGCATGTTTTGTCATTAGTTTTGAGACACACTCTTCTCTGCCTAGGACAGTATCATTCTTGCAGGGCCAGAATTATAGTTATTATACACTCCCCCCATTAATCCTGGGCAAATCCACAGTTACTACAAATGGATCCTGATAAAACTGCCCCATCAATAATGCTACACTCCATATGTTTTTCTTTTATCCAGGCAGCTAGACCAGCATAGAATATGATGCTGTTTCAGACAGATTTTACTCTTAGAGGTATCAACTTCCCTTAGGGCCAGAAAGCAGTTACAGATAATAGGAATCTAACTGGCAATATTAAGGTTTTACTTCTCTCCTCTTATATACTACCCTTTCACGAAAATACATCCATTCTCATTACTTTTGCCATTCTTCAAAACTGTTACTAGGCTGATTTGAACCGTAACAGTTAATGCTGATAGAAACAAGCAAAGAAAAATGCTGACACAACCTGGAGTTATTTAAGAACTTGCTACACATCTATTTCCAGAAAATTAATAAAAAGTTGCTGACTCCCAGCTGTAACAACCCCAAGTATACCTAGGCAAAATAAAACTGGGGAGAAAAGGAATTCCCACCCACAGCCCAGAAAGCAAACAGCAAAGTGACTTGCAATTAACAACTTCTGCCTCTCCCCGACGGTGTTGGCACAAAACCCAACACTCCATTGGGATACATGGTAACTCCTTGTGAATACCAGACATAGGAACCATCTTGAAGGTTATTTCTGCACCTACACAGAAGACAAATTCCACTTTTTAAAAAATATACTCTTGCATTTAAGAGAAGCCTATGGCCTCCTAAAATTCTGTTCTGATGTATATCACTACATATTAATAAGGCAACCCTTAAACTATCCAGGAAAAACTGGCTGCCCACAACAGCACCTTCCTCCTTCCACATTGAAAATTCCAGACAATTGCTGTTCTGCCTGTAGCTTTCTGACTTATGGCTGTAGGATGTCACCTTTTCCCCCTTTCACCAAACCAATAAACATGTAAAGCAGTCTTCTCTTAACTAATGACACAGTACACATCCACCTTGAAAGTCCGTAATTTAAAACTTGTAAATTTCAAGTGTTTCCTCCACATTCAGACAAAAATAACAAGTCCTTCCTGCATATGGCTAAAAAAAGTTGACTGTGTTTCAAAACTCCTTTAAAATTTCGATAAAATTACACATGCCTGTGCCAGGTAACTCACCAGCAGAGCTGAAATGCAATGGAATCTCCATTTCCTCAGACTATTTCCAGGCTTCCCTACTGCTAAAGCTAGACAAGCACTTTCTCCCTAGTCTACATTTTTCTGTTCAATAGGTGGAATAAAGTAAAAGGCTTATTTCTGTGCAAAGGCTTCCTCTGCATAGCAATAAGCCTCACATTGTAATTGATTTTTTTTTTAAAGTGTCATTTAAATTATTTTGGTATGATTTATCTTTCCTTACTTTTTCCTAAAACACCTCAGAATATTAAAAAGGAAATAAATGTAGTAATACTCTAACATCTTCAAACATTACCTAATTTAAAAATCTAATTTACTTTCCATCATTTAGGCTTCCTTACTATTTTGGATGTCACTCAGTGTGGATAGTAAAATTAGACTATCAATTTCATTTTTGCTTTGAATGTGTTGCAGGCTCCGCTTCTCAACCACTGGAACTTTCTTAAGGTTTCCAATATTATTCTGGAATTTTTGAATTAAAAACCAAGGGGAACTATGCTTTGTTTTTATCAAAAAAAATTTTCAACTACTCTCCCCGGCCCTTCTTACAAGAAAAGGCCAAGTGCTGGCACAAAACCAAACCTCCAGTATACCTGTTAAATAATATTCAGTGGTCCTCCATTAGTACAAGGAGATAATAAAAGTCTTAAATAGCACTGAGGGTGCCACTGGATACAACGACCTTCCAATGACGCCAGTGGGAGACCTACTTAAGAACCAATAAACAAACTGAGCAAGTGATGCAATATGAGCTGTCTTGCTCTGCTTTGGTGAAATTTAAAGGATGATTTATCACTGTAGGCAGCCTTATTGCCAGCCAGCCTCCACAACCAGTGAGTCTTACTCAAGGCGTGCCATTGCACTGGAAAAGAACTCAGAGAAAATATTTAGGGAAATCGATACCCTTTAACACAAATGTTCATTGATAGAATGTGCTTTAAGAATTTTGTTTCTTATATACAGCATAACAAATGAACAGACGTTTAAACTCTATCCGTGCCAACCTTTTAACACCTGGGAATACTTCATATACCATCAGCCTGCTGCAGGAAAAAAATAAAAACGCCATCGGCACAAAACCAACGCTAACTTCCAGAGTAACTATTAGCCAATTAAAACTACACAATCATGGGTAATGACTTTAATTAAGAACACCTTAATTGTACTCATAACAGTAAACGGGACTCAGCCTGGAACTCGCATATGCATCACAGAGTAACATAGGTAGAGAAACAAGCAGAAGCCAGCGGCCCCGGGAAGGGCAGGGCAGGGCAGGGACGCGCCCGGGGCACAAGCCAGCGGCCCCGGGAAGGGCAGGGCAGGGACGCGCCCGGGGCACAAGCCAGCGGCCCCGGGAAGGGCAGGGACGCGCCCGGGGCACAAGCCAGCGGCCCCGGGAAGGGCAGGGCAGGGACGCGCCCGGGGCACAAGCCAGCGGCCGGGTCCCCGCCCCGGCGGATCTCCCCGGTCTCGCTGCCCGGCAATTGCACCCCGCAAGCCCCCGATGGATAAATATTCCTTCTAAAACCTCTACTTTAGGAAACACAGCGCAAAATTACTTTTCTGTTGTTGTTCAAAAAAAAAAAAACCCAAAAACATTCTGTAGAAGCGGAATGAACGCAGGCAGCATGACCCAAACCCGTCCGAGCGCGGCCCCGCTCCCGGCGGCACTCGACGCCTCGGAGGCGGATTCACCGACTGAAGCGAGGTGAAAGAGAGGTTCACCCTCCGCGCCCCGGGAGCGCTCGCCGACGAGAAAAGGGAAAAGAAGGCGGAAAGGCCCGGGCCCCGTCCCCCCCGCCCCGGCGCTCCGCTCACCGCGCTCCGGCCGCGCATCTTCCGCCGCTGCGNGCGGAACCGGCGGCAGCTGTGCGGGGGCACGCCCTGCCCGCGGAGACGGCACACGTGTGGGGCGCGGGGGAAGAGCCGGGGTAACGCACCCGGGAGGGTCCGCGCAGCTCCGCTCCCTCCCAGGTGGCTCCCGGTGTGGGAGCGGAAATCAGTGAAGTGCGGCGGGCAGGGGGAGGTTTGTGCTCATCTCCACCGTGCAGGTGTTTCGCCCCGTCCCTGACTGGGTCCCTGACCCGCGGACGGAAAGATGTATGAGGAAGAATTCTGAGTAGGTTCAAAAGCCTCTTTTTCAATCACCGCTCAAGGAAAGGATAAGATGATGTGACACAAATGTATGATCGTGTGCCACAAATAGAACATTGTGGGAAGCTTTTCCTTAGACATAAGCTTTGTCCTATATTTTTTCAAACAGTTTATTTTCTTGCTGTGTAGGTCATTCTTAACATTAGGCTAAATTTAGATGAAGATGCACCAGCAGCGAAGACAGACTGTCTGAGGAAGCTGAGTTAGACCCACAGCCTCAGCTGTGGCCTGGTCAGGAACCTGGGTGTGAAATTATTTACCTTTTTACCGACTTATTTTTGTTTCAGGTAGCTTGGTTAAAAGTAAGAGAATCTCAGATATTTAAATAAAATACCTGGAGTCTAAAAAAATTTGAAGCTTCTAGCTTGGCTGGTTTACTTTAGTGCTGCAAGCCATATATACAACTAGCATTAATTTCAAGGGTATTTCTACCACAAAGTGAGGAAAGACTGAACATCTTGGGCCTTTTGAAGATCTGTACCTGAAACTTCAAAACAGGGTCCAATCTCCGTTTCCAGTAAGGACGGCAGAATTTGTACTTGTTTATGCACTTTGATTTTCAGTTCTTTGTGTATAAATTTAGCTGTGGGTGGAGTATCCAGAGCCAGATTCCTCCCTATATGCTATACATACAGGATTACAGAAAGACATCATTCTGTGCTAGATTGACAAGGAATTGCATTTCCCAGCAAATGCTGGATCAGAGCCATCTGTTAGAGAAATTAGCATAGCAGCAATTTGTTTATTTGGCTTCATCTGTCTATTAGTTTGGTCCAAATCCTCTTGTTTTAGAGACATGCTATCACATAAAGAAAGGATCTGTGATACACTCTGTGCAGGCAACCCCTAAAATACATGAATTATTCTAAACAGGGGAGATACGAAATGTCATTGTCAGAAATCCAGACAAAGTCAGATTATTTGTTTTCCTGTAAACAAGCTTGACTTTCTCACAGCACTCTTATATTAAATCATCTGTCCCTAACCAGTGTCCTGGTCTCAGAATGCTTCTCTCCTTCCCAAAGTAGTGTTGCTGTACTTGTAGGTGTGCTGGATATTTTCCTTGTGTTTATTTTGACAGAATGATGGAAAATCCTTCCTGACTTAGAGCCTCTACAACTTTTGAAGAGGTATTGATGTTCTTAAAAACTGAGAAGTCTAGCTGCAAACAACAGTCAGGAAAAGGGCATCAATCCATTAAATGATAAGGTATCACCACATTAGACAACAGCTTTTTCTAAAAGCGTTTCACTTTGAGCTCTGTATACCCAAGAAAATGACATCTCTTACACAGCTTTTTTATTTGTGGCATACCCAGGCTGCACTATTCAGGATTTATTTGTTATTTGCCTAGATTTTTAAGGTCTCAGGGAAAAAAACCCCAAACTAGTTAATACTCCAAAAACGTGCATCTACCATTTTATAGTTCTACTGGATCTGGTTACAGAGCAAATAAAGAAAGGTCTACACTGTTGTACAGCTAATGATCATTATGTGGCATTGGCTTGATGATGCAGGCTTTGATTCAGAGGATATTCCTACCAACTGTTTAAAAATGTAGCCAAAAATAGGCACAGGAAAGTCTTCTGTACCCTTGAGAAGTGTAAAGCCCGAAGATGCAAAGAGAATTTTAGGTAGATCTGCTCAAATGGGAAGTTACTGTGAATGTTTCTTATAACTGAATACTGCTAATGCATGATTTGGAGACTACACAAAGAAAAATATTTAGTTCATTTTCATGTTACCTCATTTCTTAGTTACATGGCAAAACCACCAACAAAAACACCTTCTAAAATAAGAACTTACATTTCTCCTTCAGAAAAATGAGTCGTGTGCTGCAGGCAGTGAAAGTGAGGTGAGGTCTCAGCTCAGAGGACGTGAGTGCTCATGGTACACCTGCGCTAGGGATCACCTGTGTTGCTCTGCGTTGTGTTGCTCTGTGTGTCTGTGTCTCTACCTGAGCACCTTGCTCGCCATTCTCCTCCCACCGCCCGCCCCGTTCCTTTGTCTCCAACGGCGGGATCTGCTGGAGTTTGGAAACCTGGGCGGAAAGGAGGGGGCGGGAGCTGCGAACGAGAAGAGCTTACCCAGGTCGCTGCTAAAATCACAACGCCCAAGGCAGAGCTGCGCTCGCATCCCCTGACGGTAAAACGGCAGCAGCAGCCGAAGTCAGAGGGTGACAGCATCTGGTGGCTTCTCTGTGCTGTCAGAGCAGGGCGAGCAAACTGCCCGCTCAGAAGATGCTTTGTGAATCGATACACGGGTAATGCACACCACGGCGTTTAGAACAAATAGCAAATGTCAGAAGTAAATAGTTCTGTATTTTAAGCAATGGAAAGAGAGTGGAAGTGCTTTTCCAGGGTAAGTGTAGAAAGCCATTACAAAGCGTATCTTTGCAACTGACCTATAAAAGCTATAAACACATCAAAGGCTTTGAGGACCTCAGATACAAACTTTAATTCTTCCCACAGTCAAAACTCCCATGAAGTCAATGTCCCAGGATCACGACTCCGAGTATGTTCAGCAATGCTAATGGAACTCAGACTTCCATGGACAGCTTCATTCACAACTGTAGTTTAATTCAGGTTGCAATTTATTAAATAGTGATTTCTTGCAATGATTTTTTCATCTAAATTGCTGGATGTAAGGCAAAACAATTTTTTTAGAATAGAATTTCTTGGAGGTTTTATTAGTATAGGATAAAAAACTTTAAAATGTAGCTGAAATACTTTTATTCAAGACAGCTTTTTGTTTACATTTAGCAGGTTAAGAGGTTATATTTGTGTCACAAGTAAAGGCAGGCAAAATTTCTTCCAGGTAAAGAGTCTAGATTTTCATAGCAATCTCAGATTTTAGCAGCAAACAGATTTTTTTATATTTTTGTCCATCTCTAACCGTAACGCATTTACTGAATCATAGCACCATGAATTTGAGTAACTGTGGCTTTTTGATTTTTTAAAAATGCTATGCAAAGATGTCCTTTAGTGTAAATACTTAACGAGTTAACCTGATAACAGAAGCTACCGAATACAGAGGGGATGAAAATGCCAGTGGATCCCTCTGAATGTTTTAGCCTTAAGGCTCCTGCAGGTTTTATTCGGATTCACAATAGTAGGAGTGGGAAGGAGGAGATAAATAAAACATTTGTTTCAGAAAGTAGGTGACTTTGACAGAACACTGATGTAAACCATGAAGCCTCGCAGATCAGAGGAATATTGTTAAGAAGGGAGGCTGGTGAAGAACACTCAACACCAGCCCCCGAGTGGTGCTGATCAGAACAGTTCTGCTTTGCTTTTAAGTATTATTGCACCTTCTCTGCTATTCTGTAAAGAATTCAGTCGGTGACTCCCACTGATGTACTGCAGTCACTCAAACGTGTTTTTACACCACTCACTGGATATTTTGGTAAAGGTCTAATCTCATTTGGATTTATTACGATTTATCTCGGATTAAGCGTTTATCTGCTAAGGATTATGACCCATACTATGAGGTACTCTGATGAGCCATCAGAGTTCAGGAATGTCTAAGCACATTAGAATGAATCAGCAATATTCTTTTTTGACACAGTCTTCACACATTATCTTTTTTCAATCAACTTTGCAACATTCATACAGATAAGTATCTAATTTTCCTTTAATACGGGCAGTAACCTGGAAAGCTCTTAACATCCAGTAAGAGCAAAGCTGCATTTAATTAGGAGCAGCTTAAAAGATCAGGCCTCAGAGCCACATGACTTTGTATTCACTCTGCCTTCAACTGTCTGTATCACTATTGATTTTTTTTTAATACCAATTTAAATATTTTTTTCTTAGTTTTGAAATGTATTTTGGTGAGTCTTTCACTGCTATCACAACTTTCTACTTTTTTCTAATTTGCATAGCCAGGAGGGAAAAAAAGAACAAGGATAAAAAAGAAGACTGTTGTTTATATCTTTCTGGACTTTTAAGATATTTTTTTCGGTTTCAAAATGTTTAAACTGCTTCCTCTATTGATATACACAGTACTGCACCTCAGGAAAAGTGTTGGATTTCTCATGGGTTTAAAAGAAGTTGGTTTCTGGCTTCAGTTTGTGGCAAAGCCACCGATGTATGCTATGGTTGCCCCAAAAAGGCTTCTGGCTATTTTCATGCTTAATCATTTTGTATATATATAATATCTTAGAAATTCCATTTTATGTTGTTTCAATTGCACAAATTTTGAGAATTCCAGTTGTCACTTTAAATGTGTATATTTGGAAGTTTTCCTTACAATTCAGATTTTTTCTTTGTGATGATACACAAAGAAGGTTTAAATACTTTTCTGGCAGTGTTTTATAATGCTGGAAATAAGACCTTGGATATGAAACTGCACGACTTAATGTGTTTAACCATTCTTACTAAAGGAATTAGGGAGAAAATATATGGTTCATTTCCAGTATACATTTCTACTGTTTACTAAATAGTGTCACATTTAGAATGTGCAGTCCTGTGACAAATGACTACAGTGCAGTGTTATTGTTCATTTTGAGGATTGCCTGCAATGTCTGATTTGCTAAGCAGGGAGTTTGCAGTACAAATGTAGCTGTGAAGAGATGAAACCTCTGAAAAGTTGTAAGGGACACCAGTGTTTGACTTCACTACACGGAATAATGTAATTAAATCTTGAGTTTCACAAGAACAGTGCAAAACTCACATTTCTTTACCGTGTTGGGATATAGCATGCCCTTTTACCAATTTGCATCGCAATTTCTTATCAATTAATGTTGAGAGCTATGGACACAGTGATGCGTGTGAAACCTTAGCTCTCATTTCAGTTAAACAAGGAAGAGATTCAGCTGATGAAAAATTAGATGAAACAAGAGAAATGGATGAGCACAGAAAAGAATTGATCTGCCATAACTAAAAACATTGATGAATAAGCTGTGAGGAGACATAATCAAAGACAAAATTATTTTTCAGTACCTTTTCTGAAAAAAACATTGAATAGAAAATCATCTGGATTCAGAAGAAAAAGGTTCTTTACCCCCTTTCCCATGAGCACATGTGCAAGGAGAGAAAAATAGTGAGTGAAGGGTATTTTCTGCTAATGGGATACATTAACGTTGCCATGGAATTTGGGATCAGCATGCACAAGAGTATTGATCTTAAACCTGCTACAAGGATGAGGAGGACATGTTAATTTACTTACTTCTGACATCAGCCCAGAACTACACATGTATAGGGAAAACCTAAGGATAGGATGGATGGCAAAGGCGAACTGTGAAAGGCCTCTTCCTCAGGATCATAGAATCATGCAGTTGGAATGGACTTCAGGAGGTTTTCTCGTGCAAACTCCTGCTCAGATCAGGGTCAACACTGAAATCACATCAGTTTGTTGAGGACGTGATGCAATAAAATTTTGAAAACCTGCAAGGATTGAGATTCCCCAACCTCTCAGGGCAATCTGTTTCAGTGCTTAAATATCCTAAAAAAAATTAAAAAGGGATAAATAATCTGTGCTCTGTGTTCTCCTCCAGGACACTGAGGGATATTCTGTGGCTTAGGCAGATGCCCAGGGAATGTGGCTGGTAAGCAGCTGCCAGGAGAAGCAGGACTCGTGAGCCCCTTGGGCCTGGCAGGAGATTTTGCCCCTGTTGCAGTGTGCCCACTCACGCTCCAGCTCGGACATGAGTGTGCTGTGCAGACCGTGCTGAGAGCCTGGCTGAAGGCAAGGCCGGCAACATCTGCGGCTCTGCCTGTGTCTGCACCTCCACCAGGGCATCACAGCAGCTCATTATTCTTGGTCAGGTGGGGCAAACCTTGGAAAATCCGTGCTGGATACTACTTGTAATCACCTTTCTGTCTTCAGGAATGGCTCCCGCAGGCTTGCACCATTATTGTCCCAGAGGACAAGCAGTAGTTCCCTGCATCATCATTCTTGTGTTTCTTTAGCATGATGGGCTTTTGGACAGATTTAAGTGTGAAACCAGTCTAACTTCACAGTTAAAAGATTTGACATAGTCCACAGTGATACCCTCCTTACAAACTGGGACTAAAAAGTCTGTAAACAATTATTGATCTCCACATGCTACTGGGGAAATTTTCCAAGATCAGTGACAGCTGGGAAATCACTGGCATTTTAAAATTATATATCAGTGATTCACTTTTTTGGCATTTACAGTATTGCATTATGGCAACGAACGTGCTAGATGTGTATTTAAAAAACCAAAATGCTTTTAGCATTTTAGAATTTTTTGTTTGAGCCATATTACAGATGAAAATTTTTTGATACAATTCAAAATAATGGGTTTGTTTATTAAAGATATATACCCATTAAGAAGAACTTAGAATGAGGAAAATGCTTGTTTATATGAAAGTAATTCTGCTTTCTCAACGACTGCATCTCCTGAGTTTGATTCATACCTGATTACTTTAATGACTAAAGTAGGTTTTAACTCCTGTTAACACTGCAGACTGCAGAGAGCTATAGAAAAGTAAAACGTATTTTGCCCTCCTAAGTCATTGTTGAGCCCTCAGTTACATTTTATTCTGGAATTATTTGCAAGAGAGAGGTTTGGTTCCAAGTCATTGTCCCGTATAAGATTGCCAAAGCCTCTGGTCACTCAGTGAGCTGTCATAATCTGGGAGGAGGAGCTGGGTGCTTGCCCACAGAAGGGCACAGCTACATGAAAGGAAAATGTTGCTAGTGTATTAGGTAACACAACGCTAAAATCACCTCTTTGCTGGAGAATAAAAAACGTGTGGTGATCCCAAGCTTGTTCTTGCTGCTGGGCAGGAAGGACTTCATATTAACACAGTGATTCCTCTGGCTGATGAGGGATCTGCTCTGACGCATCCTGAAGGATGTTGCATATGCCTTGGCTGGGAAAATGATGTTTTCTTTGTACTGGTCGAGGACAGAAAAGAAGGGGAAATGGTGGGAGTGGTGACTCGGGTGATCTTTAGAGGAAAAAAAATAATGCAAAAAGGAATTGAAGATGAGCTCTGCATACTTCCAGGTTTGAAAATAATTAGTCACAGAGTTCTTAGTTCACTGTCTGAGGTTTCTGCACTGCAAAAATACATTTTAATATAGATTTAAAAATTGGCTAATGAGATTAGCTGGCTAATATTTTAATGTAAAAGGTATATAATAGAAAATGACAATCTGAATTGGGAGAGAAAAACAAACGTAACAAACAATAAGCTGATTTGAGCTAAGAACTTTGAACACAGACTAAATTGTTCAAGATATAACTGATTTTATTTTAATTCCATGACAGCATCATTTCATCCACCGTCTGTCTTGACATGAGTCCTGTAAAGGTTTGTATTTTGCCTTCTCAGCATCTTTTAGGGAATGATTTGTGATTAGGAGTACAGAGACTATTTCAAATGCCTCTTAAAATATGTGGTATTGCAAACAACGGATATAAAATGAGATTCACACACATAGCTTTGCTGGTGGCCAAGAACTGCGTTGCAATATGCCGGAAATCCAAACATCCTCCTACTCCCAGAGCCTTGCTGACAGATCTACAACAACTTCTTTCTCTTGAAAAAGCTACTTACAGAATCAGACTAAGAAAGAGAGAAGCCTGCTTATTCTGAGAAGCAAATGTAATACATAAAATGGGAGGTTAAAGATTCCTCATCAATATGAAAATCACATTTCTTCTTGAAAATTTTACAATTTCAAGTAATATCTAGATGATCTAAAATCCTCACAAAAACCAGAGAGGGGAATATCAGGTCATCTCTGAAAAAGCAACAAGAGCAAACCCTTAGGATCAGTGTCATCATTGTCTTGTAGAGCCTTTTAGGCCTACAAATCACTGGGCTTCTGCCTTAGTACAGGGGTGTGTATCAATGGAACTTGATACAGAAATAGAACCTCAGCTCAGCAGATCCTCCTTTCTTGAAAAACCATTTAAAAGGGAATAGAAACACAAGGGAATAGAAAAACAAGTAACTTTTCCAGGGATGTGTATTTTAAACAGAGCATATTTTGCAAGAAAGGCTGTTGTTAGATGCTGCATATTTTAATTAGCTGTTCAGAAAATCAGATTGACAATGTCCTTTAATTAGTAGACATTGACTTATTCCACTTGTATTATGGCACAGTGAATCTTATTAAGATAAATGTTTCTCTCTGAAGAGATGAAAAAAAAAAATCCACTATCATTTATTTGCTTACCAGATTGCTCACCATCAATACGGCTGCTATTTAAAATGATGAATTTTAGTCACATATTTAATTAGCTAATAGCTGATCTCACTGTAGGGTCTTGATCCTCCTTATATGTGTTCTTTCATCCTGAAAAAGTCTTTGGTTATATCTTGTTTTTGAAGTTTTGTTTGAAATTGTCCTTGCTACTTTCAAACCTAAAATGCAATAAATTAAATTATTAAAATAAAAATTCTTGTGAAAACATTTAAGGTTTTGAGTATAGTTTTATATCTGCTGCTCATTTTAATATATTGCTAGAGGCTATGAACTTAAAAAAATTACAGATTTTTAACGTTAGGTTTTCCACTTGCTGCAGGTGTTCAGTTTGGGAGAAAATTATGTGCACTTTAAAAGGATATAAACTAACTTAAGATGTCAGTGCATTTGTCTGTCACTGCTCAGCCTGCAGCCTTCTCACAGAATTCCCATTATTTGAGGGCCACAGTTTGAAAGTGCAGCAAATGCACTGTAGCCTATACTGTGTCATGATAACTATTAAAAAGAAAAAGCCTTAATGGTGTTCACATAAAAGACACAAAGCTCCTGTGGGTGTTACTGGTTTGGGAGAGGGTTCTTCATGGGAGATTCTCCGTTTCAGTTGTTCATTGTATGTGACAAATGCTGCTTCTTAATCCCACAGATTATGTTAGTGCTAGAATGCCATTCAAGGGCACACATCCCTCTCTCTTCAGAGCTGATGACCTTGTGGGTCACAAGGACTGGGAGTCGTGCAAGGAGCAGGGAGTGGGCCTTGATGATCCTTATGGTACCTTCCAATTTGAGATGTTCCATGGTTCTCTGTGACTGCCCTCTAAACCTCTCATTTTCCTTCCCATTTGCAGCATTAGGTCATTCCAACGGTACAAAGATAAGCAAAACCGAAATAAATCAGAATTGTCTTTGTTATGGAGACTGTCTTTGAAGGGATTGCAATGGCAGATATTGTGCTGCCATGGAGGAAGGATGCTTGAGACGCTGCAGAAAGTCCAGGCTTGCCTGTGAATAACCTGGAGGGAACTGGGGTGGGGGTGAGGTAAAGCCAGGCTGCACCCACTGCAGAAGGTCTGAGGAAGTTCTGCAATATGGGTTTGCAATATGAATTTGTAGCTACACGCATGTGTACCTGCCATGGGATTTGCATTAGTTCAAACTATTTATATAACTATCACCAAAACTTGTGAGTGAACTTTCTTTGAAAGGACATTTTGAAATAAAACATGGTCAATTACATGAGTTCCTAGAAGAACTGTTATGGGCCAGATGGCTCAAAATCAAGAGAATTTGTTTGCTGAAACCAAAGGGCATGAGAGTGCCTACAGCTTGGTGATGGTGGGTCACATGAGACACCACCAGACAGGGTAGGATATCCATCACGCTTGTTTTGCCACTGCCAGTTTCCTCACTGAAACAGCAATTGAGCTTCAATCTCTATCAAAATCTGGCTATATTAACTTAAAGTATTCTCTGACCTCTGGAGCATGTCATTACAAAAAGAAGGGCATAATTGACTTCTTGGATATGCAATTATTTGTTCTCGCAGTTGTCCCATAACAGCATGGATTATAAACCTTACATCTTACTCAGGCAGGCAAAACTCAGTTACCTTACCCTGCTGTTTAATTAGCTTTACAACTGGACATTGTTTATATCCCAGTGAATGTTGCCTCAGTGAAGACTTCCCCTTAACCAATTATACCAGATGCTTTTCTGTGAAGGTCCTAATTAGATAGCATCTATTCTTTGTGTTTCCTTTAGTTGTGCTTCTTGTGTGGATCTCTGTCAGGGTGCCGTGCCACACTGGGACACTTTACCCACATTTCTGTCACTTTCTGGTTCGCTGGCTGGCTGCAGCTGCTCCCCTAAAAAGCTCCTGCTTTCTGTAAGGGAGGAGGGTGCTGATGGGCAAGGGAATCCACATCAGTTCCTTGCACTGTATCAGAATTCATAAGTGATTGCTGAGTCACACATGACCCCATCCGGATGGTGTAACTTCAGATGGTTGATGGGTCACTGCTGTAGTGCCCAATCCTGCAGACTCCAGTACAGAATTTTAAGCAAAGCTGGAATTGACTTGGAAGCCCTCCTCTACAGACATTGTCAGGGTGCAGATACTGTGCCTGGCTTGTGAGCA
Source organism: Phainopepla nitens (assembly GCA_013400175.1). Taxonomy (NCBI): domain Eukaryota; kingdom Metazoa; phylum Chordata; class Aves; order Passeriformes; family Bombycillidae; genus Phainopepla; species Phainopepla nitens. The sequence goes on along the minus strand of VXBQ01028278.1, from coordinate 1,651,235 downwards.
GCTCTGCCCCTCATTACAATTTTGGTACAGTTTCAGAAATGGTCAAGATTAGCTGTCCTGGACAGTGCTCTGCCCTCTGCTCAATCAGACCCTCAGACTCTTCCCTTCTCTCATATAATGGAACATTACTTTCTGGCAGGTAAGATTTTAAGCACTTTTCTATTCCAGGTCCTTTTTCTAAGAGCTGATTCCTAAGTTGCCACCACTTTTATGTGTGCTCAAAATATGAAAAGGAAATCAGCTTCCTTTCTCTGGTACAGCAGCCGCCCTCCTAAGTGAGTCAATGAGTTCCCACATGTAGTATTTCACTGCCACATGAAAAAGTGTGGAGTGAGAGATGTATTAGTGGGAACACTGTCTCTGTGCCAATCCTTATGGGTCAGAGGATTACAAAATAAAGTAGCCCATCTGTGCTTCACCAAATATCTTCATTTAGAAGATAAACATGGTAATGTAACCACATTTTTTACTGTGTACTTCCTTCATCCAAACTTCAAGTGATTCTAATTTCATATTAATGCCTTAATTTTTAAATTGTCCTTGATTTCAAGATGGATTAGTTAGTAATTACGTTAAATTATTTCTGCAGATTCTGATCAGATACATATATACCCATTCATTTCCTTACGATCTTAATTTGAAGAGTTTTTTTTATCATCTATAGGGTCAGGTTGCAGTGAGGGGCAAAAAGTTTGCAGGCTGGAAGGGTCACTGAAGCTTTAGAATGCAGAAAATATTATGGATACAAACCTTTAGAAGCTCATGTAATTTTTTCTCAAACAGACTCTAGGTTCAAGGTTGGGGACAGATGATTTGGTGTGATTCTCTCTTACTGGATATTCACTTCTCAGCACTGCTATTATAACAAGGGAAACAGTTTTGGTAATCATGGTTTTCAGGAATATCTAGAATTTTTGCATTACAAAATGATGAAATAGAGAGATTAAAGAAAAGATGCTGTGTATTTCATGTCTCCAAACACGTAAAATAGTGATTTTAAAATGTTACTGTGAATGTGGCCTTGTAATGATTTTCTAGCACCATTTAAGCCAGGTCTCTGCCTATCTCACAATAGCCAGGCTGGAGTTTGTGTGGGGAGCATTAGTCCCTGATCATCTTGTGGACCATCATCAGAAATGACATTGTCCTTAGGGGCATATTGATCTTTTTCTCTTGAGTTCTCATAATTTTCCCATAGCAGGCAGTGTTTAGGACTAGATTCACTGAACAACTCTAGTTTTTGCATTCTTGAGGGAAGGTTGTTGGCCTTGGTAGGTCCCATATTTAGCTTGGCTCTGTACCCTGGATTCCACAGAGAATGGGTCTAACATGTTCTCATCCCTTTCCTAAGATGACAGAGTGCTGCTATAGGCTTGAGATTTCCTTATTTTACTATTATTAAATGCAAACGTTGATAATATTTTGCACTACAAGGACTTGTTTTGGAGGCACTGAAGGGCCTATGGAGTAACTAGGAGGGCAGCAATGTTCCAGTGAAGGTGGAAGGTGAACCAGGACCTCTAGGGCTGACAGTGTCGAGCCATCAAGTGCATTGGACTCAAGCCCTCACACCAGCTTAGCTAGCAAAGGCAATCAGCCTGCAGCCCCTGAGTTCATTCCTTGGATTCCTGAAAGGAATAACTCCATCACTGTTCATCCGTGTGCCTGACATTGGCACAGATCTCCTCCACTCCTATCTGAGTACTTGTAGGACTTGTATGTGATAGGAGCAAAGAGAGTTCCTTGCCACTTAGTGTGAGAAAAAAAAGCTAGGGAAGACAAGTGCATATTAGGGTGAGCCAACTGTTTACCATGATCTGCTAACAAATGTGAAAACTAAAAATGGCCTTTCTGCACTGGGATTTTATCGTGTATTAGTTGCCATGTGTTAGTGAACATAAGCTTATTGCAGTCTCAAGTAAATTCCTGCCATTTCAGTTTACCTCCTCTCTCCCAGCTGCTACATGTAGTGATTGTCTCTCAGAGATTCGCTGCTCCTTTTTCTGTGCCACTGGAACCTTGAGAAATCATGAATTTATTTTACAAGTATGGAATTTAACATGGTTCCTAAATTCATTATGAATTCTCCTTTTCTCTAAAGAATTAAATTTCAGTTGAGGGCCAAATAATCAGTTTCAAGACAGCAAACAATTGTTAATCCAAAATTAAGTTCTCATTGTACCTCTCTCATTTATCCAGATGTTCATTGACTACATTAAAAGAATTTTATCAGAGTAGACACTTTAAAGGATTAAAAGATAGTGGACACTGTAAAGTTTATAGATGATTAAAATGCAATGCATAAAATGTGTCTGTAAATATAGACATGGGAGTGAGTCTGGACAATGTCCATAATTATATTGAAATATTAATGAAAAACTAATAGATATTAAATAGTTCTAGTAAGTATATTAAAACATCACACAAGTGTATATTTCAATTTCTAAGTCTAAGTGTAGTCATCTTTGCCACCAGGACTGGATCAGGATCCTGTAGACCCTTTGGGAACGTCTGTCAAGTTACAGACCGTGTTTAGCAGCTCCACAATTAGAACCCCCTGGAGAGTGCTTTCCCCACTGAGGGCTTCCAGGGAATTCCAGGGTTCCAGTGTAGAGGAGTTCTTTGGGCTCCTCCTCTGAGTGGCACAGAATTCTAGCTTAGCATTATTCTTTGGGTTTGAATTTCTAAACCAGCTTGATCCACATGCTCAAATCCCAGGAGAAGTGACTTAGCCCTTCACCTTTCCCAGATAAAGTGCGCTTTTTATCACGTACGTGTGTATATCTTTCTGACGGGAACTTAAAACTGAAGGTTATTTCCTGAAAAGAATTTCAAAGTCTCAGTTTTGTAACAGCGAGGGTTTACTTGGGTAACATTTCTTTTTTCACTCTGCACCGAGGTGGCTGGCACTGACCTTCCTTCCCTTTCCTAGTCAAACGCAGGGCAGGAGTGCACGCTGGCAGCCAAGCCCTTGTCAGCCCTGCCTGGCTTGGAGGGACACTGAAAGAGCACGGATGTGCACCTCAGAGAGCTCTACACGTTGGTGATCCCTGGCTTTTACAAGCCCAGAAGTGCTTGTGGAAGAGTGCAAAAGCAAGGTACATTCCATATCCAGAGGCACGAGTTGTTCGCCTTCCCCGCAGCACAGCTGTCGCTTGCAGCCCGGGTTCCTGTGGGCCGACAGGGTCTCTGTGTAATTACACAATATCGATGCACATCCCTGAGAACAAACCATTAGGAACAAACAATTCCAAATATCTATAAAATGTAGAATTAAAAAAAATATTTTCAGGTGTGAAATGAGATGATGCTTCGCCTGCATGGGCACAAATTGATCCACGTTTCGTGATGATAGTGTCACTGGTTTCGTATCAGTTATCTCAGCATAACTTTTTGATTATTTCTGAAATCATGCACAGAATGAGGGGAGATTCAGTTTGACCTTTCTGGACTTGCTGCATTTTAATTTTTCCTATGCTTAGAAATAATACAGAAAAAAACCCAGCAGGTAATATTATTTTTGTATAAAGCTCTCTAATTATACTAGGCATGTTCAGAATACATTAAAGATACTGTCCTGACGCAAAAAAATTTACAGTGTGCTTTTAGATATTACATAAGTAATGAGAGCAATAAATGCTGGGAGAACGAATGGATCAAGGTTACAATAATAAGATTATAGGATTCCTCCACTATGTGTGCATAGTTTAAAATTCACTTCAATTTTGCTACCTCAGCCTGGGCTTTGGTTTTCCATTTTGGCTTTTTCTTTCTTTATCAGATTTAATTTTCTCTCTGAATCCATCAGACCATAACAACCTGGCTAAAAACTCTGACCAGACTTTTGATTTTCTTTCTTTTTTTTCCCCTTCTTTTAAAATTTGGATTGTGCGTGCTTTGCTTGCACAGCCACCATCGAGGCCCTGTTTGTGTCAGAACATTTTTATGGCCTTTTCTCTGACAGTAGTCACAGCTGAAATAACCTTGAATGCTTGCATTACTGTATTCTACATGGGGAAAGGGATACAAAAAAAGCGTAATTATGTGATTTCTACACAATTACACCAGGATTCTTAAATCCCCACTTTGAAGACCCACAACATGCACTATGCATGGGGTGTGTGAAATTCATGCAAAACTCGTGCTAATGCTCCATCTTCTCCTTCTCATCCAGCCTTAACAGTCACTTACAAACGATTTGTGAAAAATCAATAATGCACCTTACTGGCTTTTTCGTAATGTATAAGAAAGGGCATTTTTTTGCCAATTTTTTAAACACTGAAAATATCAGGATTGTAAAATTGGATTTTTATTGATTTTCTTGGAAGATCTTTGGGGTTTCGACAGACATGTATTGACAGCGGCCACCTCTAGCTGAATCAGAAGTATTGAATGTATAACACAAATCATTCGATCTTCAACATATTTGAATTATCCTCACGTTAAAAAAAAGTGATCAGGAATCTTTTTTCCTTTCAAGTCTTTGCTCTTGTGTTATTATTCTTTCTTATGTTCTTTAATCACCACAGCCTTGCAGGCTGCAAATGAAAGATAAACAAACAATGGAATATCTAATGTTTCAAATACAAGCACCGATAAAAAGAGTAAAGCATACTCCCCAAGTCCTTATAGATTATAAATAAGTAGAGAAAAGGCACAATTCTGTATTTAGAAACATAATTTATTTCTCAATATTTGTAATGAAGGGAGTTGTCAGTCACATTAATTTTTATGTAAATTTACCTAAGCTGATGAATCATAACTGAAATATTGTCTAATCTTCCTGGTTTTGGCCAGCATTTCCATTTCTATTTTGATTGCCTCCATTTATTTTTGTTTGCTTATATAACGAGCTTTAAGGGCCCATCCCAGGACCCATAATGAGCAGAGTGAAAAGAGGGGCTGCTTGAAGGCACTGCCAGTCCCACACAGGCAGTGGCTGCCCAACACATCAGACCGGTCCCCATGACAGTCACTCAGCTTGGCACACAGCTGACGATTCATTATCATTCCTTCAGGAGACATCCCAGCAGAGGAGATTTTTAGGGAGGGATTTGAAGGAGGAAAATTAAGTGAGTGGGAGTGCGAAGCAGCAGCGAGGGAAAGCATGAAGGTGCTGGTTTGAAAATGTAACAAGTAGAGAGTTATTACTGAATGAAATGTGTGGGGGGAAGCCGTTGGTTTCTCCATAGGCTATTAAAAGATGATGGGGTGGGAATAAGCTGCAAAGAGCCACAGAAGTGAGGCAGCTTTTGCTTGCCAAGATGCAGAAGGGGGCGGGGGGACGCGCTGGAACAGGGAATAGGGTTGAAGCAGCAAATGTGAGGATAACAGGGGCACCAGTGTCTCGCAACAGTGTTCTGGTATTCTTTGTTGTTTTATAATGTCCAAAATCAGATTGCTGGGGCCAAAGGCCTCTTTGTACTAATGACAACCCCAACGTGTTCTCAGGTGCTCTAAAAATGCACAAATAAAAATAAGCAACTCCTTGTTCTGAAAACCATTTCCCTCATTCTTCAGCCCTGATTCGAGTTACACCATTCAGTTTTCTTTCTATTTCCGAAAGAACTTTCTATATGAACTTTCCAGTTCTCTCTTGTCAAATTATCTTACTGTTTTTGGAAAGACTGCATATCATCTATATTTAACACCACTTCAGCTTGGGGAGGTGACTATAACATAGCATTAAACTCAGACTAAAAAAATGAGTGTGGCATTTCTAGGTTTTTCAAGTGTGTTAACTCAGTAGAGATAATTTGACTGGAAAAAAGTGCTTTCCCCCAAATGTCTCTGATTTCAATAGAACTTCTTGCAGGTATTTGAGTTGAGTTAATCGGCTGGCAATTAGATGCAAAAGGCCTTTGGATTAGTATTTGTGGTCACCATAGAAGCGAGTCTCAGAGAAATGTGCATAAAGAGGTCACTTGAAGAACAGATATGGAAGGTCTCTCCACAGGCACTTAATTCTTAGAAATTTACAGATGAAAAATGCTATATGGGTATTAATAGATAGGAATGAAATATGGATGAGGGGACACTAAAGCTGGAATAGCAAGTAGAACAAAGGGAATAAGGGGATGTGGGGACATGGTAAGAAACCAGACTAGAGCTGCAAACTTGGACAGAACTGTTTAAGATCTAAAAAAGAAAGAAAAAGAGAAAGAAATATCAAACAAAGGAATGAAGAGATCCGTACTATGAGAAATTATTTGACGGAAAGTTGGGATGGGACATGGCTATCAGGGAACATAAAAGAAAGAAGAGAAAGATCAGACTACATGTGGCATATTCTGAAGAGGGAAGTCTCAGGATCATTTGCCCAGCAATAAATAAGGAAGAGCAGGAGGCCTGGGTGATTTGCTGGCCTGGAGCAAGGCTGTAAGGGAAAAAATGTGTCTGTGGGGGTGTGTGCACTTAGTGTAGCTCACTGTCAGCAGCGAGACAAATCCACCTTTTTAGTATGCGAGTGACCACCTATGGTTTACAAAGACTGCAGAGGGGAGAGTTGGATCTAGATGGCCTCCAACACTCTTCTGTGCAAGGGTGTATCTTCCAACTCCATCACAAAGCTCTCTTGGTACACCACTTCAGACAGGTATTTCATCATGGAACAGGAATAAAGTAACGTTCAATTGGTGTGGCTAAAGTAATGTCCAATTTGTTTATATAATACTAAAGTAAGATACTGAGAGTTAAGAGAAATAGATAAAGGAAAGAGGCCTAAGTGTCAATGAAAAAGAAAGGAAACAGTGAAGGAAGTGAAACCACAAAAACAAATCCTGCAAAAATAACCACAGATCTATGAACTGAAAGAAGAATGAACAAGGTTGCAGAAAAGGAGCAGGCTTTCTCTTTTCCAGAGAGAAAGGAAGCAACTGACCCCACAGAAAAATGTAAACATGTAGAACCTGTAAATAGGAGTGTTGTTGAGAGGAGCTGAACTGGAGCAGAAATGGCACGTATTAGGCAGGAAGACAAAGAGGTAAAGTAAAGTTTAAATAATAGAACTTAGATGGAGAAATATACAATTTTACATGCCTTAATTTTTAACCCTGTATTGTTTCCCTGACCAGTCACTGGTCACTAGGAAGTAGTTACATTAATTTACTAGATCTAAGAAGGCAAACACCCGAGTGTGTGCATAACCATAAACACAATCCTGCCCGTTCCCATTGCTCCGCATTGCTCGTGTACTCCCTGTTTCAGAGTTTGAACAGCCACCTGGCTGGGGGTGCCTTCGGCCTCAAGCCTGCCTGTGTATGCACATAAACACGAGTCTTGATGCTTGTGCTTCTAACGCTGCGCTCGTCCCCTGGTCAGCCCCGCTTCCGAGAGGCTGCAGTTGCCTGTGTAGGGGATGCACAATGGAGCTTGCGCCTCAGCATTCGCGAGACACGCATGATCACACCCAGCCTGCCGGGTCCCCCGGGACTCACACACATAATTAGCCCCTGTGCACCAGAGCCTTCATGGCCGTGTTTGCCACATGGTGAGTGTCACCCAGCGGGCTCGCGAGCACGCGCACACAGAAGCCCTCCCCGTCCCCAGCGCTGCATTTGCCATATGGTCAGGCTCACCTGCTGGGGCTTCGGCAGGGAGACAGACGGGCAACACTCGCACACATAATGAAGCTCCCCACTGGGCTGCCTTAAGAAATTAAAAAAAATATAAAATAAAAGTTGACATAACTGCCACATGACCAGACTCACCTGCTGAGTCTTGGGGCAGGGTGGGGCAGTCACGCACACATGAATCGGACATCTCTGCCGGTGCTGCACCGCAGTGCATGAGGCTGGGACTGGAGCCGGAGGGATGTGCTCCCTTCCCCTGGGGCGACAGGGACCCTGAACCCATACAGGCCACCGGCCCCTCAGCCTGCCGCTGCCCTGAGCTGTGTGCAGGGGGGTGTGCCCCTCCATAACACCGGAATATCGGACAACAGGGAGAAGTTCTTCACAGAAAGGGCGATTAGACATGGGAATGGACCGCACGGGGAGGCGATGGTGTCGCCGTCCCTGGAGGTGTTAAAGGAAAGACTGGAGTGGCACTTGATGCCACAGTCTAGTTGACATGGTGCGTGGTCTTAGACTGGACTCGATGATCTCAGAGGCCTCTTCCAACCCAACTGATATTCTGTGATAACGAGCCTCTCCTCAGCGCCCTGAGCACCTCAAGCCCACACCGACTTCCACGGGCAGGCACGAGTCCCGGGAGGAGCTCCGGTACCGGCCCAGCCCCGTCCTCCGGGGCGCGGGGCCGGCAATTGCCGAGGTGCCAGACAGCCACCAGGGAGCAGAAAACTCGGCCTCCTTTCCCCGTCCGGGCAGCGCCGGTAAACCGCGGCCGCGGGAGGCGGGGCGGGGCG
>VXBQ01028278.1:1628383-1642493 GCA_013400175.1 Phainopepla nitens | reverse complement strand
GGTGAAGGGGCCGCGGCAGAGGCTCCTGCCCGGGGAGCTGTGGCGAAGGGCAAAGCCCCTTCCCTGGGGGGATGAGGAGAGTCTTCCCAGAGCCAAGGTGGTCGTGGGGAAGGCTCCTTCTGGCAGGTAGGGAGGGAAGAGCCCCCGGCGTTCCAGGCCTGCCTGAGCGGGACTGAGCCGCTGGGAGGTGGAAGGTGTGAGGGCCAGAGGCCGGCTCACCCTCACCCGGCCGGCGCTGCGGGCCGAGCCCCGGCGGGGCAGAGGAGGAGGCTGATGATGGGGCAGTCCGCACCCTGCTCCATCCTCCCGCACCCTGCTCCATCCTCCCGCACCCTGCTCCATCCTCCCGCACCCTGCTCCATCCTCCCGCGCAGGGGCAAAGGTGGCGGTGGCAAAGAGCAGAGCAAACCGGCGGTGCAAAGGAGCTCCCCTTACACAAGAAACGACCGCCTGCGTGAATTAGCATGAAAAAGTAATACGTGAAGACACAGGTCTGGAACTGAAACTGCAGCGCAAGGCTGGTAGCTTGCGGGTTGACCTGCAAGTGCTGCTTGCCCTGTCTGGGAGGTGTAAAGTACCCGGAGGCTGCAGAGGGACAGCGAGCAGCACACCTGACAGCTCCCATCCCTTACGCTGTTACCAAGGATTTCTTTAAGGAAGGCGCCAAATGTTATTCTTCCTATTCGGGGTGTATTAACAATGGCTTTAACTGTGTATGTGAGATAAGTTTGTCTGTGAAACTGAAGTTTTGTGTCTCCTCATAAATGATAAGGAGCCTCTAGGTATAGGGGTCTTTCCTGTTGTAACAAAACATAATTAAGGTATTTTCCAATCCACGTGAAAACAAAAGCCCTCAAAATATATTATGAAAATTAGAGATACTAACATTTGGAAGATGGAACAAAGACGACAGTATTCCTGAATATTTAATCTCCCACAGTACCATACATAAATTATCTGGATTCCTGAACCAGGAGTTCACTTTCCTAGCCTGCTGTGTTAGCTGCTGCACCTCTGCTTTTCAGCCTCAGAAGTGGCTCCAAGTAAATATGCATTACCCATAGAACTGATCTTGGATTTTTGGGCCACATAAGGTGAAAAAAGGGGATAAGTATGTCAAATACTCTTGTGTTCTGGGAAATGATACTTCAGAGTCTACATCTAAATGGATTGTCCATATGGTTCTTGAACTCCCTGTGTTCAGCCATACTGTTTATGAAGCCGTGGAAAAGCACTGTGAAGTTTTTTGTGTGTTGAACTTGTCCATGAGGCAGGTGATTGTTTTCATCCTCTGCACTCTGCAACACTGCTAAAACAGGTGATCAGGTCTGCCTGAGCTGTGAATTGGGGAGCAGACCTCCAGTGGCCCCTGGACTTCAGCTTTCCTGCCTACCCCCTGTGCCCTTGTCAGTACCTTCAACATGGAATGTAACTTTCGTACTATTTCCAGATTAACTTACATTGTGTTCTCTGCTGTATTCATTAAACCTGCAGCTTCACAGTATTTGCTTTTTAATTTTAACCTTGCCCAGAAGTTCTGACCATTGCAACTGACGAATCAATGATTTTCTCATAAATGTTGTGTTTCAGCGTGTGCCAAATTCATGGTTAGTTGCATGTCCTGCTACGTGTCTGCTTGAGTTATGCAATGCTTGTCTGGCCACCTTGCAAGTTTAATTTGCAAGTCCTTCTGTTTTGGAGAAACCAGATAAGGAATTAAAAATGCAAAGAACCACAAAGATAGGGAAAAGACCCAAAACCCTCAGAGAAAAGGAAGCAAGCTTGTGAGCTTGGCCTACTTTTAAGAAAGGTCATGGAAATGAGGCTGTGGGAAAAAAAGGTGGGATGATTTGGATTTTTTCTGTCAGCTGACACTAAGTCGACAGGCAGGTTCTTTCCATGGCAAATCCCTCAAAGAATCTCTTTTTTCCTCCTGTTTACTGCTGGGTGACACTGACACGTGTTGTTGAACACGTAACTGGGGAGTGTTCCTGCTGCATCTGCTCTGCTTCGTGTGTCTTCATATGTGAGATCTTGAGCAGTCTTTAGGAGATACAGGAATGTAGCTCTGGAACCTGCGTTTTTGCTCAAATGCAAGGAGAATAAAGCCATTACAGAAGGACTGAACATTGTTCAAACCATATAAATCAATTTAGTCAGTATGAGTATGTTATGCTTGCTGGGTTTTTTTTTTTCTTTTTTTAACAGCAACATCATGTTTTTAGTCGTGGATCAGAAAACACAAGTAATAGCTCCTATCATCTCATCTTCCCATCTTGAAATACTGATTGTTATTTGCAATTTTTGCATAAGGAAACTGTTACAGTGAAATTGAAGGTAACTTATTTAAGCTTTATAGCAGCACAGATTGCTGTGGTGGACCATTCTTTACTGATTTAGTTCAGAACCAGGTTTGACGAGTTGATGTCAGAAAAAATACAGTGTGCACTTAGAGACAAGGGACAATACAAATTAGGTTTCTTCCTAAAAGTTACCTGGCAGTGAATTATGCACATCTGGGATGCTAATGACCCCTCTAAACTCTTAGATTTGAAAACACACAGTGTCAAGATCTTTTGTAAATTAATTATACTTTATGGAAAATATATCTTTTTATAACGCAATAATTTTTCATTTCAGTTTTATTAGTATCTCTTTCTGTTATAGGGAAGTAAATATCTTAATCTGTTTTATACCGGTAATTATTCTTACTCTTTCCCTATATACAAATATTTTCATATTCCATTCCTTTTCCCTGTAGAAGATTTTTGTTTCTGTTTTTGCAAATTTTTAACCTTTTCTATTTTTTTTTTAATTGAGGAGGGAGATTAGGACTGCACAAAGCATTTTAGAAGAGGGATTTCCATCAGCTTTTAGTCTGCTGTTAGGCTCAGCATTATTCTCTACATCATGGTTTCAGCCAATCTCTGTATTTCAAGTAAAACTGAGACTTAATGGGGAAGGTAGATTATCTCATACTTGTCTAGTACAGAGTTCTTATTCTGCTGCTATCCTCAATGGACTATGCAGACATCTGCTCTAATCCATTAAAATAGTTTCTGTATTCTGATGTTTGGTTAGAGTGCTGCAAACCAGCTCACTTTACTCTGAATTAGTAATTTTTCCCTTGTAGTTGGCTCCTTAGTCCTACCTGCTTTCTTCAAAGTGTTTAAATCAGCTTTTTGCAGTAAGCTCTGAATTTGTATGCCTCCTATTTGGTTTTCCAGGCTGAAACCTTCATGTCTCAATCTGGGAATCCATCTTAAAAGCAATGTAAATCTTCCCAAATGAAGTCTGCAGGAGGATGAAAGTGATTAAGTCTTGTTAGTTACTCTCAGGAGCTTCTTGATTTGCCTTCCACTTGTTCTGCTCAGCTGACCTTGGTCATAAACCTCTGGAAGACACAGGATACAGGAAAACAACCAGTTTAGTTAAGTTTCCAGTAACCAGATGAATGTTATTTTTCCAGTTCTATAGCAAAGAGGACATTTTAGCTTCACTAAAGAAGGTTTAGGAGTAGGTTGTAGTGAGTACAGAATGCCTGTATTTGCTAAATTTTTTGACCCATGAACCAAATGAATGTGTTTTCCAGTTTAGAATTGCACTAGTTATCTCATTCTCCCTGGGTTTCTGTCCAAGGCATCTGTATTACCTTCAGAGGACTTGCATCTGGAGACCTGAATGATCAAAGGGTGCGGGTTCTCTCCGAGTTCTGTAATAGTTTTCTATCTGAGGCAACTGCGTATTAGCCTGGATTGACAGCTCTAATATGTGTTATTCCACAGCTGTAGTCATTTGGTGGATATTAGTATTTCTGGTGTTTCATTGTGTCATCATCACTGAAAACATACTGAAAGCAAGAAAAGGCATTTTCTCACAGTACTGGACAGGATATTTATAAATAAATGTCTTTAGACCAAAAATCCTGGTTGTTGGAATAAATGGGCTTCCTAGCTGAATGTGGAGATTTTTATGTTTATTTACATGTCACTGTCGGTACCTTGCAGAGTGGTGTTGAGTCACATTTCATGTTAAGAATGGTTGGAATTTTCAAAGTGTTTACAGCTGTGCTGTGACCTGGCTTCAGGCAGGAAATCTGCAGACCTGTGTTGAATGCTCAAGCCCCACCCAAAGTTTGTGTGGTAATTAGTGTTCCTAAAACACTTAGTGTTGAGCGCCTTATTTCAGGGATCTGCACGTGAAGGGGCCAGTAGAACAGCTGTGTAAATTCTGCAGTGTTTTCTAATGGATTTTGACATGATAGTGCTGAGCTGGATTGTTTTGAAGATAGCTTTTCATTCTTCTTTCAAAAAAGAATAGTTATTCTTTTAAAAATATTTAATTACATATGGTATGACAACATTCTAGTATCAGGAACATAACTGCTTTCTTTTCAGTGGCCTTAATTATTAAATAAAAAGCCAAACTAAATAACAACATAATTTATTTGTCTTTAAATATAGGCTTTTTTGATAACTAATTCACTGGCTTTTTCACAAAGAAATTTAAAATAGGAGAGATCAGCTAATGACTTTAACAATATTATTTAATCTTGTTCATTAAAATAACACCGTACGTCAGTGGTACTTCTGATTCTCCAGGTAAACTTAATTTCTTCAATTGAATTAACTTTTCCTAAATGATTTCTGAATTTTAAAGTGCGTACAACCAACAGAGCTGATACTGTAAAACACACCACTAACCTGTGAGCACAGCGGAATTGCAGTGTTTGGGAAAAGACGTGGCAGCCTTCATGCTGAAAGGGATCTGCCCACTGTATCCTCCTATGAGCACAAGGGGCTTCAGACGTCAGTGGAAAGCTGTGTGGGGACTGGGCCCAGCCTTGCAGGTGTGCACACAGCAGACAGAGCCGTTTGCAGTTGTTTATAAAGTGCTGCAGCTTGGATTTGTAAACAAATCTAAAATGGGTTTTGTTCAATAAAGACATTTGTCAGAACTTACCGATTGCATTGGTACATTTCAGCCGGAGCAGTTGGAAGTCCAGGGAACATTAAAGAAAGGTTTCTTAGTAAATCCGAGGCCCTTTGTAAGACTATTAACTATTTCAGTTTTAACTGCATAAGTCAAAATATTTGTTGAAGTTCTATATAAAAATTAACTCTAGTCGCTGCAGAAAGATATTCTAGTGATCATTAGACTCTATTACCAGTAGGCTGCCATTCAATGAATTTCTAACCTTTTTCAGTTATCCAGTGGAAAAAAAATCCCCACTAGAAAAATTCATCGAAGATGAGCTGCTAATATATTTTTGGTACTTAAAGCTTTGATCATATTTTTGTTACATAATTTGCCATATAAGGAGACCTGAGAAATACTAATGAAGGCTTTATACAGCCAGAAGATATAATTTCAGAAAAAAGAAAGAAACAGGAATGTGTTGGGTGTTCCAGTTGCCATTTTTGAATGGTTTACCATTTCCTAGCCGTATTTCATACATTTTTTTTCTTTGACGCATAATCAAAGCTTTGAAAAGTTACTTACCTCAAGCCTCCCAACGTTTTTTCTTTCAGTGAAGTTCAAAGCGCCCTATTAATTACTAGCACTTGTGAGAGGAGGCTTTTGAATTTGTAAAAAGTAAAACGAGACATATTGAGAATTTTAATAGGTTTTATACTGAAATTTGTAAAACAGAAGTTTCTGCAAGTTTCTTTAGGTGGCTGTCACTGCTTTTAGTAGGCAAAAGTCTCATGCAAAAGACCAGATTAACCTCAGAATGCATTCATGTGGCCTACATAGCTTTTCTGTTTTTGGAAGTGGAGCTGCATAGATTTAATGCTCTATAAAATAGGTTTATAAAGTCATCTCCCTGTGTTACAATGGAGCCAGCTTGATCTCCACATGGGGCCACTAACAGGCCTGGGACACTCAGATCGGCAGCACCAGCCCGCCCTCCAGCTGGGACACCTCACACAGTAGCTGTCAGCTGCCACAGGAGAGATGGACAACTTGTCTACACTGGGAAGTTTTCCTCGCTCCTCTTCCTCTTTCCTCCACAACACCTGCTTAGGGACAGAAGTCACAGAGGGAAATGGCTGAGGCCATCATTACCTTAAGTTTTTTAATGAAGGTGTCTGATAACTTGGTAACAGAAAGCAGCCACCCCTGGATAAGCGAGGCGCTGGAGGGCGTGGAGGGGAGCCTGTGCAGCTGTTCCTGCCCATGTCACTGAGATGCAGCCGTGCTGCTTTGCTCCCAACAGTGCTGCTGGATGTAGAGCAGCTCCAGCACAGCCACCTGGGGCTGTGCATCGGGTACATCACTTATTTCTGGAGGGTTGATCGTGCTGCCCTTTTCCAGAACGATGGGAATCTATAGAAACGAGCTCCGATTTCTCAAGTGATCTCCCAAGGTAGTTGGCGTGCGGAGCCTTGATGCAGAATTGCCATGTTTAGGTTGCATTGTACCTGATATAATAGGTTCTTCTGGGCTCAAGCTGTGTCTGTCATTAATCTATAATAGAGGTAAACCAATTTGCAATTAATTGAAGTTGGTTATGGGTACCCATCAATGTATCCCATATCCCAGCTTCCTTTCACATTATCCCCACAAGTCATTTTCTTGACTTTGCCACAGAGGCCAAGCCTACTGTTAGGAAGTGCTGTATTTGTTAACATTGGATTTTTACATACATTTTTTGAAGTAATTTTACTCTCTGTAGTTGAAATGGTTGGGAAAACTGCTCTACCAAAATAATAATGCTTCCATTTCATTTTGTCACAGACTCTCAAACTCAGGATGTGGACTTTATTATTAAATCTAGGACTCTCATCCTGCAAATGTTTGGCAATGAATTTGATGTATTTGTGTAGAGTAAATGCTTTTTGTGATTGGTTCTATTTTAGGATAAGTAACATCTAAAGGTTAGAGACTAAAACTTACATGTCCTGATACATATATTTTCTAATATACATATGTATCCTGTTCTCTCAGTATGGTAAACTAGCTGATTTCATAATTTTGATATGTCAAAAAACTGAGCATAGAAAAGGGGATGGAGGAAAAAGTAGTTGTCTTAAATTATTATTGTGAGATGGATAAGCTCTCTAATGATTCCATTTACCTACTAATTCACAGAGCTGCTCACTTAGCAGCGGATCTCACAATCATGAGTGAAAACTGGCAAGATTTTCCTTTTACATTTTGTTTCATAAGCACCTTGAAAAACGTGTTGAATTTCAATCTCCACGAAAGCGGGTGGAACATGAGTTCCCATGAATCACCGGAGCAGAGCAGCAGGAATCCATTGCGAAGAGAGCCCGTTTGGATTCATTGCAGCCCTGCTGATGTGTTTTCATTTGCAATGAGCAGCAGAGTCACTTTGTGATTACAGACAACTTCAGCGCTGGGAAGCCTGGCAAGTGACTATCAGCTTTTCATGCATATAAAATGCAGATGAGGTTGTCCGATGGGTTTGATTAATGAAAAATTCCTCAAATAACCTGTATGAAACCAAAAGCAGCAGCATTATTTCATGGGAACTGTCCATGTAAAATAGAATTGGGAGATAAACTTGTCTCTGTACTGCTTGCCTACACCCAGAGCCTGTGGTGCTTCAGAATAGCAGATGTTTTGTAACCAGGCACAATACCACTGTATCTGCGGGTTATTTTATTTCTGAGCTGTACAAATAAACAGTAATTTGATATCAGAGCTTTCTCTGTGTAAGCCTTCTTGAAGGTGGAATTTTTGGCTTATGTTCTGAATATTTGAAGTATTTTGTATGCATTTCGTATTCCCATAAATATTGTATCAACTTAGTATTTGCTTAGTTAAAAAACTGCTGAATATGCTGTATTAGTTAGTAGCATTCTCTGTAGTTTTATTCCTGTTATATTGCTGATGCAAGACAGTTAATAGATCATTTGTTTTTGCTGACATTTTTTATGTTAGAAAATGGGAATTCTGAAACAATATTTAATTTTTTTTTTGCTATACGATACTTTGTGAATAAAATAAAACTGCAATGATCTAATTGTTTGAAATGAAATACTAGATATTATTCTTAAATAAAAGGAATGTGAGTGGCAATGCTTGGATCAAAGAAATTCTCAATGGTTTAAAATAGTACTTTTTGGAACGGACTGTTTTAGAAAGTAGGGGGAAATGCTATTCTAAACTAAGAAGTTAAAGGAGTTGTTTCAATGAGTAATTATAACTATGGCAGTAATTAATAGTGTAATTGATTTCAGCAACCTGGGGCAACAAATTCTTTCAGAAATAGTACTAAAATCCCCAAGTTATTTAAACTATGCAATAGTGAAGAAAAGTTTAGCTCAAAAGTGAAGAAACTGTGGCTGAAACTACTGCTGCTTAAGTTAACTGGCAGAAGACATCCCTACATCCCTGAACAACAGGTGGATAGGAGGCAAGAGCCGAGGAAAACAGCAGTGGAACCCAGAGAAGGATACATGAATGGTATGTATCCTGCAGGGTGGAAATTGTCCTCGGTTACCACGCTCCTGATGGAAGCCCAAGCAGCTGCAGCCTCCACCTTTCTTCCAGGCACTTGGGAAATACAAGGACTTGGAGAGAGAGATGGTGCTGTGCAAAGCTGCTGCTGTGTTTCCCCACAGGATTTTATTCCTGCCCTGGAGCCCTCATGGAAGGCTCAGTTTCCCGTGGATAAAGATTCATTACCACCCTGATGATGGTAGTGGTTGAGGCAGGAATTGAACTGAACTGAATTCTCCTGAACACTTGAATTAGTGATAATCAAATATTTTTTTAAAAATTTGGACAGGTACATCTGCAAGAAATTTACAGTAGTTGCACATTAAGTATGAAAAAATTAAAATAGCTTTAATAGTGGTTTGGTGTAGTGCCACAGCTGACCTGTGTTGAGGCTCGCCAGGCTGATTGCTTGTGAAGAATAGCTGAGAATGAGATAAAAGCCCTATCCAAATTAGAAAGCACAGCTGTATTCCCTCAGTGCTAACCCTGGAATAATGTCCATGATCCAGCTTGCTAGCTCAGCATGACAGCTCTGCTGTTTCCCTTTGGCCTTCGAGTGATTCAGCAGATAAACTCATGCTTCCACACTGGGGCATAGGCATCTCTTTAAATATAATTTTGGGAAGTTCTGTTCAATCAACAGGCATAGTAAGACATGACAAGTGCTAGGAATTTGACATGAGCAGACTAATTTTCGTAAACAGAAAAAGTGCTGTTTATATGTTCCATACTTGACCTTGCTGATATTCTTGAAAGACTTCCATGGTACTTCATACTTGGTATTTTTAGGTGATGCCTTTTGTGGACAAACATTTTGAATGTGATAGTCAGGGCTGAGGAGTCTAAAAACCTAGGACAAGAAATAATATATCCTTTTGCAAAAGCTGAAATCAACCTACTTCTCTGTTATATCAGGAATATTTATTGCCTATTGAGTCTTTTTCAGTTTCCCAGCTGAGAATCAGTCGGTCCCCAAGAAAGGAGGCACACAAAGTTGTTAACTTGGAGAAATTAAACTTTGTTAGTCGCTGAAGGCTATATAATCTTGGCTCAGGGTCATCACATCGGTTGCTACATATAAGATGCTTCAGTTACATTTAGCTTGGCTCAATGTGCGTTATCTTTAGTTTAGAAATTTATTTTGTCATCACTTCTTCCAGTTGTGCTGTCAAGTTTAAGCGAGATAACTCACTTTTATTAAGTGAGTGCCTCACACCCAGGGCAGCTGTTGAAACATGGGTATATACATATTATCCAGGAGTATATATGGATGTAAACACAGCACATGTCCATGAATCTCTCCCTTTCCTTCCACTTCTTCTATCCTCCCTCACATATGACACAAACTCAGGTATATAAAAGCTGATTTGTTTCAGTATTTAATAGCATGGGAAATATTTACATCCTTTTAAGATGGCACCAGCAAATACGAGTAGTGAGTAGGTGACTTCAGGCACTACCATCTTTTTCCAGTTTTGTGAGTAGTATCAGGTTTTGCCCTTACATGAAAATTCCTCCACTACAATTCCAGACCCTACAATTGCCTGCCTGCTTGACTCGGTATTTTTTGCGGGTCATGTGCCCTCCTTGTCTTTGGAAAATTAGTTGCATACAAATTTCAGAAAGATATGGGATGCTCTGGAAGAGTTTCACTTCTCAAAGTTCTGTAGTACTGCACAAGGGATCAGATTGAACTCTTCAGTTCTTTTCCTGCCTCGGAATCCCTAGACACAGAATTTCCCCTGGAATGGTAGGAATATCCCCAAATTTTTTTTTCTTGACCCAGAACTTGAATTCATGTATTCCTTGAACTCTTCGACTGGTGTTTCAGCATTTCGTTCACATGCAGACCTAATTCTCTGAGCCAGCCATTATTTCCCAGAAAGGGTGGGCTTGCTGATGCTTTCTTGCAGATGCAACTCTGAGGATTAGTTCAACTTAATAGCTATTATCTTCTCTTTTCTCTGCTAGTTGGGGTTGCATATTTTGTACTATATTTTTGTTTACTGTTTATATGTTTGATGTGGTTTTTTACTCAAGTATTGCTACTATAGCAACTGTTGCATCATGTGATGCCTTTCATGTTATCAAGATACCCAATACTTGTTAAAAAATAAATCTATATATCATGAAATTCACTGATCCTTACAATATTTTTAAATAAACATCTTTTCAGTTAATGTATTTGATACAACTGTATTTTCCATTATTTTATTTTTCATTTGCGGTAGAATTTTAGTTTAGAGCTTATAAGATCAGGAAAAAGAGTAATGGATTTTTTTTTTTTTTCTTGCTTACTGAGTTCAAAGCATTAATTGCTTTTTAGAATTTTCATTAGAAAAATCTGTTCATACCTTCTTGGGCACTTTGGATTTCCCTAAAGTGATGCAAAAAACTCTATTGCCATTTGTCTCTAACAGAAAGGTATATCCTTGGGGATAGCCCACACTGAGATAATAAATGAGTAGTCTTGAAGTAAAGCCTTTAGGTTGAAGATTGGAAGCAAATATCACGTGTGAAACAAGTGCAAGTCCACACAAGCTGACTTTTCTCCTTTTTCTCTAAACTCATAAGACAATGCCAGCCCCTGGCACAAAGGAGTCATTGTGCAGAGCAGTGACAGGAGCTATAATTGACCTTGGATGCATAGCTATATCTCTGTGTGGATCTGATCGTTCTGAAAGGACCATGTAGTGGAGATTTCTCATCACCTTTTCACACCTGGCCAGCCTGGTGGTCAGTGCTTTGTTTTGGGCTTGGCAGCTCACGTACCTTTCTGTCCCTGCTTGCTCTGGGCTTTCTGCTCAGTCTGTTGCAGGCAAAGACCTCTTTGTGCTGCCACTGAGCCTTTTGTGGGCGCCCCAAACATCACTAGCTTTAGTGATCATTTTGCTTTACATATTTGCGTATAAGAACAAGATTTTCCACGCTGAGCTTTGACTCAGACACCTATTCCACACCTTCTGCTAGAGTAAAGGAGTTTGGGTACGTGCATCTAAAGAGGCCTGAGGTATTTAGATCTACTCATGCTTCTAACCCAAAATAAAAATTAATGATAGGTTTGCTAAAGAGTCGCATTAGGAAGGTTGAAAGGTAATATTGTCTGGTAGCCTCTGCAGAAAGAGTAACTTGTGCAATAAAATTAGAGATCCAAACCATAGATTTTCTTTCCTACCTATTACTCAACCAACCACAAGCTCTTTCAAGTCCATGGTAGTAAGATTGCAGTTTATTTCTCCTCACTACTTTCAGAACCTTTGCAAATCTCAGAATCTGCCTGTAATCTCTGCTAAACTGCAGTTCATCTTTGCTTTGCTTGTTTTCTTGAATACGAATGTCATCTCACAGTTTGGAGACAGACTTGACAAGCAGTCTGTTGGTCAAACCATAGGAGGAAAGTAATTGAAGAGACAATTGCTGTAAAGCTGCTTTATCTCAAATTTGGTTTTAAATGACAGCACGATGTTACTATTTTTTAGAACTAGACCAAACTGTATGACAATGCCTTCTTGTGGTAACCAACATTTTCCTTGTTCTGCTGGACCTTTGAAATAGGTAATGGTGCCCGAGTGGTCACAGTACCCCAGTGTGAGGCAGCAGGTGTGGCTGCTACCATGCCGAGTATTGTCTCCAAGCCTGGGATTTGTCGCCTAAACTTATTTTTTTCCCTTTCTTTTCAGATCCCAGTGCCTGTGATTTAAATATATTTCAGACTGACAGCACTCTGCAGTATGTTTAAATTCTCCGGGTCATGCCCAAGCCTTGCTTCGGGATACATGGCTGCGAAGATCAAAATCACAGCTGTGTTTTCTTCTTTTTCTTAGCATTTTTAAGTCAATGGAGCTGGAATTCCAAGTTCCTGACTGCTGCTGCCAGTAGGATGTTTAGAATGGCTATAGAGCATTCAGGACTCATAGCAGAAATAGCTTGTCTTCCTGAATATCAGTGTTTCTGAAGCCTAGAGACAACGATATAAAAGCTTTTATTAAAAAAATAAGGTCAAAGAATAAGAGAACATAATCAGCTATTGAGACTGTAGACTTCTACTAAATGCTGCCATTTAAAAGAGTTTTGCTAAAATGACATTGTTTTCATGTTTGTGGAGCAGGCACTGTTATTGGCATAACTTCCAGAAGCGCTGCTTAGGCAAAGTGAGTTGGGCAGTGTTCATCTGGAGACTTGGAATGTTTTAGAGCTAATAGGAATTGCTGTTGGTCATCTGAATGAATTTTTTTTTGTTGCAAACTGTACTGAGAGTTCAGATTCACTTCTTTATGTGGGTTTCTGTCAACAGAACTACTCAAGGCAGATGGAGTTTTCGGGGATACCTGGAGACTTTTCCTGGTCCCTGGATGATAGGGATCTGGCTGTTAGATCTTTATACCATAGATGTTTCCAGCTAATTCTGTTCTCAAATGGGGATCTCATGAGAGAATGCATGGTATCTTGATGACATTTCCAATTAAAGAAAAACTTCTACAAAGTTACCTTGCAGTTGTTGTAGGTTTTTGTGTTACCTCCCCTGTCTAACTGGCTGTCGTTAGGTAGTAAGTGTGATAAGAAGAACGATGCGGGTTTTCCAGGAAAATTCCTGCTCTATTTTTCCGTGTCTGTTTTACCGTAGCTGTGCTCTCCTGCTCGATGTTGCCTGGGGGTAGCGGCTGGCTGTGAACTCCTCAGGTTTTCATCTTTGGCACTTCTGGAAACTGGGCTCGTTGTTCACCCAATTCAAAGAGTCACTGCTGTTTTCTAAAGAGGAACCTTCCTCTAGAAACTATAAGGTTTAAAGAAAATGTACTTACATTTGTAGGATGTTTATTGTAGCAAATACTGATTTCATCATTTCCTAAAAAAAAAAAAAAAAAAATGCTGGCTTCACCCTTTGAATGTAAGAAGGGTAAAGAAACTCGGGAAATTTCCAAACGTTCTGTCCCACGAACGCCAGTCTCCGGGAACGGATTCAATTCTGTGGCACTCGTTTGGTGGGAAATAAATCCACATCGGCAACAGCGATGGATGCACAGAGCAGAACACTGCAGAGTCCAAAACCGGTCAGACCGGCCAGAACCAGTTTGAACTGGTTGGAACCGGTCGGAACCGGTCCGAACCGGTCGGAATCGGTCGGAACCGGTAGGAACCGGTCGGAACCAGTTTGAAATGGTCGGAACCGGTCGGAACAGGTCTGAACCGGTCGGAACCGGTCGGAACCGGTATGAA
Source organism: Phainopepla nitens (assembly GCA_013400175.1). Classification (NCBI taxonomy): domain Eukaryota; kingdom Metazoa; phylum Chordata; class Aves; order Passeriformes; family Bombycillidae; genus Phainopepla; species Phainopepla nitens. The sequence continues at coordinate 1,628,804 of VXBQ01028278.1, read as the reverse complement.
CAGGTTTGAACCGGTCGGAACCGGTTGGAACCGGTCCAAACCAGTCGGAACCGGTCCGAACCGGTCGGAATCGGTCGGAACCGGTAGGAACCGGTCGGAACCAGTTTGAAATGGTCGGAACCGGTCGGAACAGGTCTGAACCGGTCGGAACCGGTCGGAACCGGTATGAACAGGTTTGAACCGGTCGGAACCGGTTGGAACCGGTCCAAACCAGTCGGAACCGGTCCGAACCGGTCGGAACCGGTGGGAACCGGACAGAACCAGTTTCAACTGGTCGGAACCGGTTTGAACTGGTTGAAACCGGTCGGAACCGCTCGGAACCGGTTTGATCCAGGCGGAACCGGTCGGAAGTGGTCGGAAGCGATGTGAACCAGTTGGAACTGATTTGAACCGGTCGGAACCGGTCGGAACCGGTCGGAAC
>VXBQ01028278.1:1601391-1628107 GCA_013400175.1 Phainopepla nitens | reverse complement strand
GAATGGATTTCTGTCCCCTGCGCCAGCTCGGGTGTTACAAACTGCCCTGCTGGTGCCAGGCTGAACTCGTCGGAACCGGTCGGAACCGGTTTGAACCGGTCGGAACCGGTCGGAACCAGTTTGAACCGGTCTGAACTGGTTTGAAATGGTCGGAACCGGTCGGAACCGGTGTGAACCGGTTGGAACTGATTTGAACCGGTCAGAACCAGTCGGAAGCGGTTTGAACCGGTCAGAACTGGTTTGAAATGGTCGGAACCAGTCGGAACCGGTCGGAACCGGTGTGAACCAGTTGGAACTGATTTGAACCGGTCAGAACCGGTCGGAAGCGGTTTGAACCGGTCGGAACCAGTCGGAACCGGTCGGAACCGGTTGGAACCAGTTTGAACTAGTCGGAAACGGTTGGATGCGGTCGGAAGTGGTTGGAACCAGTTTGAACCACTTTGAACTGGTTGGATCCGGTAGGAACCGGTCGGAAGTGGTCGGAACCGGTTGGAACCAGTTTGAACCAGTCGGAACCGGTTTGAACTGGTTTGAAGCGGTCGGAACTGGTTTGAACCGGTTGGATCCGGTTTAATCCGGTATTCCCAGGCGCGCTCTGTGCCTGTGCTGGCGGAGCATTGAGACACTGGGTTTTTTCACGGCCTCTTGCCGGCTCCTTTGCGGGCCGTGCTCTGGCCGTTTCTTTTTGTCCCAAGGAGTCCCTGCCAGAAGGGCCCTGGTGCTGCTGTGCTGGTAAATCGTGTGAAGTTCAGTGACAGCAGCTTTGCATGTTTAGAGATTAAAACCAATACAACTCAAAGTATATCAACCGTGCCTTCTGAGTGTTTTAAGTACTGTGGAATAAAGAACTAGGAGATGATATTGGTAAATGACTATGAATTACAGGCTATTTGATGATTTTGTTCTCGTTCCTGGAGGGCTACATTAGGTCAGGAGGAGCAGATGGAAACTTTTTGCTGGGACACAGCTACTTGACAGCTTCCTTCTGCATTGTGTAAAGGCTCCATTGGCAGATTTTCTAAATTGCCGGGGAGATGTAACTCTCTCTTCTGCTTCCTTTTCCTCCGCTCTCTTATGGTGGCGGTGCTATGGATGTGATCCTTTCTGGTTTCTTGATCTTTAAGTCGTGTTTCCCAGTTAGCTTTTACCATTTCTGAGAGGCCTATTACTTTTAGCTGAGACTTGAAAGGGATCATTTACCAAGAGGAGTTGAGTCTCCAGACAGCTCTGCTCAGGTCATTCCCTGCCTCAATTCCACTTTGGTCCCTGGCAGCTCAGGCACTCATGGTGATTTGCAGCTTTTCCACTAATTTTTCTTTGTATCCTTGATTCTACGGTGTTTGATTGCTAATGACCAACTTGACTAATCTCAACTGCAGCAGGTATATATTAACCCGACTCAGGGGAACCTGAGGACGTGGCTTTCCTCTGGCTGCTGCTCTGCACTGCGGCTTGCACGATGCCGAGGGCTGAATTTTACCAAGGGACAGGATCACAGCCGTGCAGATGCACACATGCCTCATCCAGGCCTCAGTTTAGCTCTTGCATTCCCAGGCTTTAAGCAAATTGTATCAGCATGCTGGTAAAAAACATCCAGCTAAAATATCCTAAGTAGCAATTATACACTTAAAGAAAACAATTTAAATGCCATAGATTGCTATCTGTGGGTAATTATTCAGTCTAAAACAAATAACCCAGAGGTTACAAATAATAATTTTGCTAAAAAAGATACCATCATGCATTATTAAATATCTACATTTTCAGATTATGATAAAGTAAGAAAAAGTCCAAATTCTGTTTTTTCTGTAGCACTTTCCAAGGAGAGTAAGTTCCAAATTTCTTCCTGGAGAAGACTGGGGATTCATATGCCAAATGTTGACCTGGATTTGCATATTTTTAATGTAGGATTTATGCACCTGTGAAAATATGGGTGTATGATAGAAAGCCTGACAGACCCTTTAACTATGGTGTCACTAATACATTGATATAATTTGTTACCTCAGCTAAGGTGTTTTGCCTCAAGAGGTGGAATATTTTTATGTGTGGAAAGGTCACTTTTAATTAATAAGCTGTTTTCATCATTCAGGGACAATATGAATTGCTTGTAACATTTGTGTGAAATAGTTTTCAATATAAAAATAAAACAAATTGAGCTTTATGTCACATTTATCATCCCCCATAACCCATTTAAATGTCAAAAAAATCAGTACAGACCAAAAGTCTATTTCTAGAAGCCTTAGTAGCCCTATTTATCAGAGGGAAATAAGATATTATCATCCCATTATCCCATCACATGCCTTCTGCACTTGAAGCCATACCATTTCTTCATTTTCTATAATACAGAAGATAGTTCTTCTATTGTTAAATATTTCTTGTTCAAGCTGTAAGTAGTGAAGAAAGTGCTGAGCGTTTCTTACACTATAATGTAAATATATGATATAATATGCAATTATTTACTTACTTTCTTTTACATATCTCAAATGGAAAAAAAAATTAATGTTCTTCTATCCCTATTTGAAAACAAATATTTTGCAGACTGCAATTTGTTAGTATAATTTTCCCATAAGGATAAAGCTTTCAATGTATTCACTACTGATGTATTTTGACAAAAATCATGCCATTGTGTGGAAAATTTATGTCCTTGTATATTTTACCATGATCTAAATGCCGCATTAAAAAAATATTTTTTTATTCAAGTTTTTTTGTTCTGAGTTTTGTTTCCTAACAAGGAGAGCTCAGATAGTCACATGGCTCCATGGGTGTATGTCTCTTCCTTCTAATAATTTTAAATTTTCAAATATGAGTGGGACTGAACAGTCTCAAAGGTTCTAAGTTCATCTAAGATGCATGAAAATAAGCAACAGCATAGAGGAGAAGAATGCCACTAATGCTGATAGAGGAAGATGCTTCTGAGAGTTGTGATAAAGAAACTGATGAGGAGTTCAGTTCCAAGGAATCCAGCAGGATCTGGAGCTAGAGAGTTCCTGCTGAAAGAAGTAGATGCAGCTGAACATCAGACTAATGCATATGAGAGGGTTCAGCCTCAGGTCATAAACATGCAAGAAACCAGGCTGGGTGGTTTGTTCTTCAGAGAGGCTTTAACAGATGATGCCATTATTATATCCAAATTCCTACATACACTTGGAAAAGAAAGAATTCATTTACTGGTGCAGATGTTAAAGTTGCAAATTTTATTTTCTGTAGAAATGTGTGTGGGAGTAGCCTTCTACTTTTTTTATGTATTATATATATTTTGTTTTATGCTCATGGTTTTTTTTTTTTGTTTTTGTTTTTACTGCAACAGGCAGTGCCATTGGAAGTGATGATATCATAGCAGGGAACGTGAGCAAGTACATTGTTCTCCCAGCTGGTTACTGTGGGCAGCCTAAAAAAGGACATCTCATATTTGACGCCTGTTTTGAAAGTGGTGAGTATTTCCAGCGTGATGTTACCTGGGTATCAACATAGTAACACTTTAAACTCAATCACTCATCTTTTTATCAAGTGTCTTAATTCTAAAGAAGACTTACATTAAATACTACTTAACAAATTTAGCTGATTCCCTTCAGTCACAGCATGACTTCAAATCAGACTTCAAATGTCAAAAGGGTTGTGAAGTTTGCTGTTGCCTACAAAATGAAAATTTCATCAGGCCATCTTTAACCACATGTGGATACATAACTGGATTTTATTCTGTCATTATTTATGTGGTAGTATTTATGTATTTATGATGTAGTATTTAAAATATGCTATTTAAATATTTAATTTAGAAGTTTACTGGGGCAGTTAACCCAGTAAAGTGCCAAGCCTATCCTTGCATAATTGCAGAATTTTAAAAATGAGTATGTCCTATCTTTAAATGTATTACTTTGGGTTTCTTGTGGCCTGATCCTGTATTGCTGAGGTTAATGGAAGTTCTGCCTCTGATTTCAATAGGAAAATTAAACTTTAGGAAGCTGCTAGAAACTGCAAATATTTTTACAGGAGTTATAGTTAGCACATTAATTTCACATTAATGAGTACTTTTAATTGCTTATATGCGTGTGGGGTATGTAGGTAAATATATCCATGAAAATGTAGCATTGTTTAAATTTTTGTGTTACATACGTGTGCTTAGATTTTTTGCTTAAATCTATTATTACTGGCTCTCAGACCTACAGAGCACTGTTAAACACCATTTGTAGAAAAGACATTTGGCAGGATAAACTATAGTTTTCAGCACGGTTTATGTGAGAGGTGCTGGTAATGCCAAAACTGCTCCAGTGTCTTGTAAAATGAGCTTTTTATGAAGAGTTGTGTCCCTCAGGTAGAATACTGGCTGCCAGTTCCTGGATAAATATTAAATTGAGTTATTTAAATCCTGTGATTACATTATGTAAAAAGTGCAAATGATGCAGTGAATAATAAAGAGTATCTTTTTTTTTAAGGTGTGTCTCCGAAGGTTCAGACAATAGTTCTGTATTTTTATAAATACTTTGGGTGCTATTTCATAATAGCGTTTTTGCATTTTTGTATCAGAAAATTGCTTACGAAATGAATCATGGCCAAGCTGGGAAATTTACTTTATTGTGCTAAACTACTCTGCTATGAAAAAGATCAGTAGCAGTCATCAAATTATTTGTGGAGTATTGTGAGTCATTGCATGATAGTTTAATTCCAGTTTTTGAACAATGGAATTAATTATATTTTTAAATTGAAACATTTATTCAGTTCAAAAGCAATGTTCATACTTTACATGCTTTGGTAATAATAGAATGTGATAGAAGCAGGTGCTATTTGAAATACTGAGTTTATTGATACTGTAGCATGATGAGGCTGTGATGTTGCTTTGCATATTCAGACACTTCCAAAACACAAATATGAATGAAATTAATACCTTCATTTACTTTCTCATGATGACAATGTATTAGCAGGAATAGAGCAATATTGTGTACACTTCATATGTAAATTCACTTCATCTTTTGTTCTATGTCAGCCAAGTAATTGCTTAGAGTACCTTTACTGGTCAAAGCAAATTAACTGATGTTGGATAACTTATGAAATTGTTACTAATGTTGAAATTTATCCCACCCTATTTTTGTCCAAACAGTAGGATACAACATTTATAAGATTATTTTGATGCTCTTTGAGTACCACCTTCAATAAAATATCCTATTGAAATTGCCTTTTTCAAAGGACAGATGGTAAAAGTGACCCCACCTGCAGTACTGCCCCCAGCTCCAAGGTCCCCACACCAGGAAATACCTGGAACTGCTGGAGGAGTTCCCAGGGGGCCACGAAGATGCTCCGAGGGCTGGAGCACCTTTCCTGTGGAGACAGGCTGGGAACACTGGGCTTGTCCAGGCTGGAAAAGAGAAGGCTCTGGGGAGACCTTTTTGTGGCCTCTCAGTATCTAAAGGGGGCCTATGAAAAAGATGGAGAAAGGCTTTTCCCCAAGGCCTGTGGAGACAGGGCAGGGAGAAAGGAGCTTAAACGGAGAGAGGGTAGGTTTAGGTTGGCTGTGAGGAAGGAATTGTTTACAATGAGGCTGGTGAGGCACAGGGTGCCCAGAGAAGCTGTGGCTGCCCTGTCCCTGGAAGTGCTCAAGGTTGGATGGGGTTCTGAGCAACCTGGGACACTGGAAGGTGCCTCAGCCCCAGGCAGAGGGGTTGGAACAAAATGATATTTATGATCCGTTCCAACCCAAGCCATTCTAGGATTCTAAAATAGAAGTTGTGTTAAATGTAATTCCATAATTGGCTTTTCTTTGGCTGCATTCTCTGTTTTCTTGAAAGGTCTGGTTGATAGAATTGAAGGTTTCCTTACTAGACCTATTTTTCAATGACTATGTTTTATATTGTAGAAATGGAAGTAAACAGATTTCAGAAGAAAGAAAGGGTATTAAACTTTTTGAAATCAGGAAAAATATTAATACATATAGAAGAAATGCTATTTAATGCAGTTTTATTTTTGTAATTGCTATCACTATTGCATTAAATAGCATTAAAAAGTATGAAAGTATGAGACAGAGGTGTGTTTTTATGTGGTCAGAAAACCAATGTCCAGCTTGCTGTTTTGAAGTGCAGTGCTTTCAAAAAATTGTAAAAAATGGAATTGAGCATTGGGATTTCTTTTTAGTCCACTCTGTTGTTGAGAGGCAAAACAAACTATTTTTGCTATTCGTGACAGATGTTTATCTTTTTCAGAGACTTTCAGTGAGATTCAATGAGAAAGCAGCAATCCATTCTAACACTGCAATTTGCTCAATATAAAAAACATTTTCTTTCTATGTAGAAATGTTCTTACCAAAAAGGCATTAATTCTTGTCCAGTCCTATAGGCACAGAAAGCAGATTATTCCTTTCTTCTTTGACTTAATGGAAAGCTGCTATCATATCTTTCTTTGGCCTTTCCCTCCTCAGGTTAAATAACTGCTATTTTTTTCAATGGTTCTTTAGTGCTCACATTTTCCAAATTTTTCTCTCATTCTTTATTTCGTCTGGCCTATTTCCAGCTGTTTTGTGCCTTTCTTGATTGGCAGTGGTCCAAGGTGAGCATGATACTCAGATAAGCTGGTGCCAATCCTATGTAGAGTTTATTACATGACATGCCTTGCAATCTATTTACTTCTGCAATGTGACAGTCCAATCTTTTTCACAATAGCATGGTACTGTTGACTTGTGTAAAACTTCTGAACCCTTATACTGTCCAGGTCCTTTTCAGGAGGAGCTAAACCAGCTGGTGGCTTGAACTTTACTTACCCTTAATGAATCTATTACTTGGGGAAAAAAAATCACTGCTGTAAAATAACTGCAATTTATTTGAAATCATTCACAAAATGAAGAATGGTGCCTGAGCCCTTTATCATATTAATAACTGAAAGAGGAGTAAAGAAGAGGGAGAATTATCAACTTGCAAGTATGTCAGGAATTTGTGTTTCCTATAGTTCAAGCTAATGTTCTTCTTGGAATCTTCCTTGTTATCTTTATTAATATTTAAGAATATATATAGCCAAAAGAAACTTTTTTACATTGATTTATCATTAGCATAAAACAAACTGATGAAAATTCAGATTTCTTGCATACCACACCATACTTTTTTGGATGATTTCAGTTTTCATGGGAAACGTGTTAGTTTCAGGGAAAAGCAGAGCTATCTAAGCACAGTACAAATTTAAAGGAAATAAATGCCACATCTGAAATGTATACATTTGGCCAGTTGTATTTCTGTCTCCTAATATTCATTAATGCATTAAATTATTGGCACAGTTTCAGTTTAGTAGCAATGCACAACTGTACAAATATTCACCTCTCATCCTACCTACTGTTCTGTCAAAGTGGGAATTTTGGAGAATATAGTGCTCGGGGTAAAGGATGTGTTCATTTTTGCTGTGCAAAGAAGTCCTTCCTGATTGAGGAAGGCCCAGATTTTGATATGAACATGTTCTTCAGGGAATCTGGCATTTCATACTCAAGGTGAGTTGGTATTTCAGACATTTTAGCGAAAGGACTTTGAAGTTTAGTTTAGCCAGCTGCCCCTACTGTCTTGTGTTGCCTCAGTGCTTGTGAGTTCTGATGGCATCCATTAAGTCAGCAGCCTATTCTATATTGTGGCTGAGAGCCGTTTTACCTGCTTAGTCATTTGAACTGTAAGAGGTGATACCTACAGTGCTGGAAGCCAGTTATTTTTCTGGGAGCTTACATATCTGCAGTAGCTTTGCTTCTGCATGAGGTCACAAATTTTTAGTTAATTTAACATGATACATGAGAAGCTTTTTATATATGTTTTGCAAAGTGAACAAAGAAAACATAAACCAAATGACTCAGCCCTTAAAAAAAACCCCACCTTTTTTCTCATTGTCCAAAGGCTGTTTGCTGGCTGTTTCCACAAGTTGCCCTCCTGGCTCCATCACAGAGTGATTCTGAGGTGGGCTCTGATTGTTCTCCAGCTTTTGCCTCTCTGGGCTCTCCATGAAGAAAACTGGCAGATGAAAAACTTGGGCTGGCACTGCCAGGTGTGGCTTTGCTGCAAAAAAATTGCTGGGGAGGTGAAAATGTTCATTTTGCCTGGGCTGCCAGTCCCCAGGGAGGTGCTGGTTGGTGGCTCTGGGCTGCGCACGCCTGCCTGGCTGGGATGTCCCAGAGGATGGGGAGGGAGCAGGAGTCAGGCTGCAGGCTGGGATGTGCTCTGAGCACGGGTAAAAACCCCAAGCTCGACAGTTTCTGCTGCTTGTGGCTCAAATTGCTCCTTTTATAATCACTTTTGAGAATTGAAGGAGCAGTGTTGGCTCACAGAGGTTTGTAAATCGCAGCATTCGCACTGTTAAATATGGGGGCTTTTAATAAGGCTTTGAAAATATATATTTTGGCTTGTTAGTCAAATATAATGCTGTTTAACTGTTAAAAAATACTGTGTTTCTTGAAATTAGAAATGAAGCTGCTGTCTGCTTTTATTCTCATTTCAACCAAAAAGTGGAACTCCGCCAAGAGTCATTAAATCTTCTATCCTTTGGATGAATTCTTATTTTTTTATGAAAAAATGTTATGATTGGGTAATTTCTGTATTGTGGTTTATGTTCAAAAGGTTGTAATTAAAGTTTTGTAAAATTTTAGATTCAATTTCAATTACTGTAAGCCTCAAATTATGTTAACTGCTGTACCACCACCTTGCAATGAAAATGATTCACAAACATTAGTTTGTCTTTTCCTACAGCAGGTCTGTAAAATATTTTGCATTAGAAATGTGTTAAAAAATTCAGCGCTGATGGATTGCAAATGATACTAATCAGTTGGAAAAAGTTAAAACTTACAGTGTATTAAGAGATCTCATATGACTGAGAAGTACTCTCGTATCATTTTTGTTAAGGTTTTAAATATCTTTCTATATTTCAAAAATAGGATAATGTACTTATAAAACACTTTGCACAACACTCAAAATTGCAATAAGTGATTGTAATTCCGCTGATCTCATTGTAACCACTTAGAGGCGTGAAATAGGCCATTGAGCTTTACCATGAAAGATATCTTCTGAACAAAAGCACAGATAATATAGGATGGATTGCCCTTTGGGGGTGCTTTTGTCCCAGTTGTTAAGACTTGACATGTAACTTTAGACAGCTAAAATTAGGGGTAATTAATCTTAGTTGTGATTAGTAAAATATTTAAAAATTTGATTTGCAAAGCATTTTCTGAAATGGACATTTTTGTTTGTAAAAAGTTTAAAAATGGAAACTAAGACAACACAGATGATGATACTGTTAAGTATCGTGCTCAAAGAGAAACTGAAATCCAACCGAGGAAATAGTTGTATTTTTGCCATCTAACATAAAATTGTAATGTGCTTCCAAAATTATTAAACAACCTGACCCTCTGTGTGTTTATGTTTAAATGAACAGAAAACCCCTTCTTCCCCTTGATTTCAGTAGCACTGTGATGATATCCTAGAACAGGAATAAAGCAATACAGGCAAGTGTCATAATGGCACATCAGTAGAAACAGAAAATGCAAAAGGTGTTTCAGGATACTTTCTTCCAATGCAAACACTTTTATAGTAGGCTAAACTATGTTTTGGAGCAAACACTAATTAATATTCCATTTCTTTTATATCTACATTTCTCATGTATATCTAGAATCACTAAGTGAGGTGGAACTGTTTGGCTTTCACTTCTACGTGATTTCTACAAGGATGCTCATCTGCAAAGTAGAAACAAAGGAATGAAAATCGCTGTGTTGTTTCAGTAATGATGTCTGTTTTCAGCCTGATTTTGGGGCTTCAAGGTGTGTCTGATTAATGAAACATATTAGTTATTTCCTTATTTTCTGACAGTAATTTATGCCACATTTCACAGGAAGACACGAAGTGGTTATTGCTGCCAGTAGGGATAATTTAGCAAGTGTTTCCCATTTCTGAACATGTCTGTTCCCAGTTCAGAGCAGTGTTACTCCATCAGAGTATCAATACCTTTGGACTACTGCAAGATAAAAGTCAGAAAAAAAGTAAGAGCAAAAGATTGATTTTAATTTTTTTGCGTGTTTTAATGATGACACTAGGCATAGATTAATGGATGTAGCATGCACAGAGTGCTATCAGTTAACATATATGACATTACTCAGATGTCTCAAACTCCGGAAAAAGCACGTGAATGATTTATGGAATTGATATTAATCTCTTTCCAGTAAATGCATTACTAAAGTTACATGGGAAATTGATGTTACTGCTGTAATGCCAAATTAATTTCTTTCTTGCTAGGTCAGCATTGCAAATGGAACTAAATATTAACCATTTAAATATCTAAACAGATATAGTATGGAAGACATTTTTACAAATGAGGAGTGCTTGATGTCAGTGTGATACCAGCCAACACGTATGGCATTAGTCAGATAGCATGACTTGTGGGAAATAGGTAGTAATGACCTATATAATGCAAATGCAGGAAGTACTACTGTAACAAAAAGAGTAAAGAATTAGGATGTTAATTGCAGTTGTTGTGTGGATTATGATTTTCACAGTCAGTTTACAATCTCATTGGCACACTACCTTCTTCAGGACCAATTCTCTCCTCCCTCTCACCACGTGTTTTCATCTCCTCAGCTGGCATTAAAGCATGTGTTGATTTGCTCTTAGACTGGCCCAAAAGGGACCAGAATAAACAACTGGAAACAAAAGCAGAAATGTCTGTGATCAGATATTGTAAACTCACAGAATATTTTCAACAGGCTCAGTATATGAAACAACTAAATACAGTATGGGTCCCTAGTCTGGAAAGAAGGCAACTGAGAAATTATATACTAAAGGTCTGTACAATCGTGATTTCTAGTTAAAATATTAGTGTTTCCCTGTCTGTTCTCTTTGTACAAAAACTAAGGACCATCAAATGAAACTAGCAGTTAATATGTTGAAAGCAAACAAAGGAGAATGGTTTCTTACATGTTGTTTAATTAAGCTGTGGAACTTCTTCCTGCAGAACATTGTGGATGCTAAAACTTGACATCTGTCATGCTTTCAATAAAAAAAACCAACTGACAAGCCCAGGAAAGAAAAATCAGTTGAGAGCTACTAAACATTGACACCATTTCTGGCTCAGAAAGTTCATAAACTGTGCATTGTAAATTAGGAAATTATACTGGGAGGTGTCTTCAAATGATTGTTTTTTTCATTATGCTCTTCTGTAGGGATTCATTTCTGGCAGTTACTGAGCTGGACCTTGATCTCACCTGAGAGATACATCTGATTAAATGGTTAATCACTGTTAGTACATTTAATAATTTTCTATTATTTTCTAAAAACAGAGTAGGGGTTATAGTAGCAAGCCAAAATTAACATCATGCAAAATTATACTTTGATCAAATGATAGGAAGGAAAATCTTACACTTCTTGTTTCTATTGAAACTATTTTCTTAGGAGAACAGTGGCTGAAGATGATGTTGTCCAGGAACAGATCTGATGCAGATCCATTCTTAAGATTCTGCACATTCCTGCTACTTACATTTCCATCCAATTTAAAAGTTTTCATGGGATTTTTGTAAGCTTCTTCTCTGACAGAGAAGGAATTAGAAAAGACCCTCAACAACAAAGATACTTTATGTAAAGATGGCTAAGTAATTTTTGAGAAAAAGCAAAAGGATTTTCCTACATATCAGGTTCTGAGATAAATTTTCCAGTTTCCATTTTTCTGGCTCTGTTCAAAATTTTCCATCTGGAAAAATGATAGAGGGAAATGCAAGAAAGAATAGCAATGTCCCTGCCAGTGCGAAGGAACATTACATTACACTGAACAAATATCCTTATCTGAATGTACAATCACTGAAATAAATGCAGCTGTGTTTATTTCAGCATAATCAGATATATTTGAATATAAAATCATTGACATAAATGCAGCTGTGTTTATTTCAAACTGCACATGTTAATATGAACATGAATGTGGCATCAGTTAATCACTCAGGAATGTATAGAGGTATGTATATATAGTGACACAACAGAAGCCTGGGACAGTTGAAAGTGTGAAGGAAAAATGTCTAGATGAGTTTGTGCTGTACTTAAAGATTTTTTAACACCACTGGAAGTCACTAATAAGGAGATGCAAAATTCTTCTCATTTACACTCCCTGGATTTGAATAAATCTGTGGTTACTCTATAGAATAACAGGTGACCTCTGCCTCAGTTACTGACTAAGGAAATAATTGCTTTGAATAATTGCTTCTTAAAATAGAGAATCATGTTAGTTTTGAGTGATTGGTAGGTCCAGGTCAATCTCTTCTGATGGGCACAGTGCAGACCTTAACTGTACCTTAGGTTTTTGAGTCTTTAAAAGAGGTGCCAACCAGTCTTCCCAAATTTCATCTTGCTTGGTTCTCGAACCCAGGGAAAATACACTGTAGAGCAGTGCCATGGAAAAATTTTGGCATTATTTATTTTGCCAGGAATGCTTCTCCTTGCTATTTCCTGAAAGTAGTACTCTGCCTTCCCTGGCCTGTTATATGCTTAACCTCTGTCTTTTGAAATCAGAGCCCTTCAGAACTAGAAGAAATTGAAGTGTTCTTTACTCTGCTTATGCAGATGGTGCTATACAGACTATCACAAGGAGTGGCTATTCTGAGAGAAAAAGAGAAAGTGGCATCAGAACAGTAAATATTTGGGAGCTAAGAGGTATTGGAAAGGCTTTATTTTCATCTTAGGAGAACATTGAAATATTCTGCTTGACTAAATCGTGGTATTTTCTTCAGTTAGTTCAGTAACCTGTAATATTATCCCTGTTTTTCAGAAGACAGGAACACAAAAGCCCTGGTTCTTCACTGCCTAGTGCCTTTTGTAGTGAATTTCAGCTGTGTGAAATGAGTGCAAAATGGCTGAGAAACGTTAAGAGTGCTTTGCATCAGATCCATGTGAGCCAAATTCAGACTGAAATGTAGGAAATTTCATATCTTGCATTATATCTACTAGATTTGATCAAAGAGGGATACTATAAAGAATAGAGGAACAGAAGGAACTACAGCAGAGAGGAACCATTTGAAATGTTCATGTGAGCCCCTGCCCTGGAAGGGCCACTGGCCATGGGCACAGTGGTGCTGGGCTGCTGCTCCTCTGTCACTGTGTGACCACAACCTCAGGACAGGCCTCAGGCAGCACCAGCTGGGAGCACAATGTTCCTTGTACTTCCTTCCCAGCCCCAGATACAGGAATACCTTCCACAGAATCACAGGATGGTTGCAAGGGACCGCAGTGGGTCACCTTGTCCCACCTTCCTGCTCAAGCACAGGGCACAGGGTTGTGTGCACACAGTTCTGGAATATTTCCGATGAGGGGGATTCCACATCCTGTTCCAGTGCTCAGTCGCTGCACAGGAAAATTCTTCCTTGTGTCTGGGTGGAATTCCCGGGGCATCAATTTCTGCCCATTCCTCTTGTGCCATTGCTGGGCACCACGGAGCAGAGCCTGGTCCTTGCCCTGATCCTTCCCTGCAGACACTGACAGACAGGGGTGAGGTCCCCTCTCAGTCATCTCTTCCCAGGGGTGAACACCTTCCCTTCACCCTTTCCTTGTAAATCCTATCCTTCGTGTGGTCGTACTTGGGTTTTTTTCCCAGTGGGCTGCAGACACTGGCACAGGCTGCCCAGAGGGGCTCTGGAATCTCCATCCTCAGAGTGTTCAAACTGTGGGCAGATGCAGTTCAGAGCAGCCTCCTCATGCTGACCCTCTTCTAGGACTAGACAATCTCCAGAAGTCCCTAAGAGATCACTTACAAGACTAAAACTTTCTCTTTTTTTGCCCTGAAATTAGAATACACTTCAGATAGATTCTGTTCTTGTTGTTCTTTAAATCACTTAAAAATTCTCAACTGCCTGCTGTTCCAAAGTTAACAAGCCAAATTAAGATCTTTGCTTGTTTGAGCTGCCACTCTAATGCAAGAAGAGACAAAACGCTGTGAAATAAACAGTGGTCTGTACTTTTGAAAGAATACTGGCTGGAAAACATACTTCAGAAGAGGTGTTTCATAAACAAAAAGTATTTTTATTCTTGGATGGATACTATCTGATTTCAGGAGAAAATATTTTAGAATTTTTTACTCAGCCTAACAGGAATTTGGATACAAGTTATTAGGCGGGAAACAGATTATTTTGGATACATGCGGAGCTTCATTTTGCATTTATCGATGCTATTTAGTAACCTAATTGCCTTCTAGGTTCAGCCTTTAGCATGCTAATTTTGATTTAGTGTTTGTATTTCTGAAAACAAACTGGGAACAAACCATAAATTATCACTGTGTGTTCTTTAGACAGCTACTGGAATTCCAGTATCTACTACAATAACATAATGTAAAAGTAAATTACCATAATATATTAAGAGTTAGTACTATATTCTAACAGTTTCTGGTAGAATCACATCTCTTTTTCTCTCATCTGAAACTGTAGCTTATTCATAGGAAGAATAATTTATTCTGTTTTAAAAAAAAATTGGTTGGAATGCTTATTGTTGCTACTGTACTATGTTATGAATAATTCATTTTTAGTAGCCTTTTTTAAGATTGTAAGTGAATGTCATATTTCTGATGTGAAAAACTTTTAAACCTTTATCATGAATGCAATATAATATGGAGAGCTAAGGAATAATGCATCTAGGGTTTTTCTTTTTCCTTTTAGCATTTTGGTGGTCAGCTTTAGAAATTATGTTCACAGTGAGTTTTTTGAATGATTGACTAAGAATTTTTTTGACAGTTGTGTTCCTTTTTGGTCTTTCTTCTTACTTGCAGTTTTTATTATATTAGGATCAAATTATATAAGACTTTACATATTTATTTCATATTACTGTTAAGTTGTATAATGAAACACATTCAATGGAACATGGAACTGGCCATGTACCTGCACTGGGCTGAAGGCCACTTGGGTAGGCACTGTCAAATTAGATTGTCTAGCAGTGTTAGCACAGCCCAAAATGTCTTGAGACTACTGAGAGGCTGAGCTTGCTCTGGAGTTTTGTGCTGTCACAGATCCGTTGCTTCAGGACGATTCTCGCTCATCCCAGACACTTCTCATCCTCTTACTGGATGATCTCTATGCTATCCTGCCTGTTATTTCTCTTTCCTTTCTGCATTTGTGTAAATGTTATTGCTAAAGTATCTTCTTTTGTATGTGGAGAGAATATTGAGCCTCATTTCTTGAGCCTGTACATTAACTGCAAATTTTCACCTCTAGGACTCCATGTTATTGGTCTGCCATTAGCATTTGTTTTGTTTTTCGTTATTCCCATCTGTGTGCTCTTCTTTATCCTTTTGGATTTAGTGATCAATTTATTCCTTTTTCCTCATATTTGCATGTCATTTTCATGAGTAAACATTTTGTCCATTTTATTTTAGTCAAGGTTTCCCATTTTCATGATTTTCTCTACTACTATATCCCTCCTTGAAAGATTTTTGTAAATGTGCCTTTCCAGAATGCTTCCTATTTTTCTTTTTCTTTTTAAATGTTTTAATTTATATTTTGTATATATTTAACATT
Organism: Phainopepla nitens; assembly: GCA_013400175.1. NCBI lineage: Eukaryota > Metazoa > Chordata > Aves > Passeriformes > Bombycillidae > Phainopepla > Phainopepla nitens. The sequence goes on along the minus strand of VXBQ01028278.1, from coordinate 1,612,638 downwards.
TAAAGGAACTGGGGTCCAGACCTATTGTCCTGATATTTGGTTATTACTTGTCCTTATTCACTCTGCATGCTCTTTTGGACATGAAATGTTTCTGGCCCAAACCTTCAACTTCAGCTGTGCACTGTAAATATTTTCTCTAGCATGAGTGATCTGTGTTGACAGATACCAAATCTTCAGTGCCTGGTCCAGGGCAGAAATCAGTGGAAGAATTTCTGCATAATTCCTATTTCTGTTGGTTTTGGGTCAGACCATAAGCTAGTGAAAAATTCTATGAATGAATGGTCGTGTGGCAAGTGGGCAAATGCCCCGTCACGGAATTGGCTGAAGGTCAGCGAGAGTGAATGCCAGAGGAGTCAGAACTAATTAGATAGCAGGGAAAGAAGAACATTCTCAGTGATTACAAGGAGTTCAATTAAAAGTGTCTGTCCCATGTATCTGCAGTGTCACAATGACATCCAAATACTTAGGATGTGAATATGTGACTTCCAAGACCTCTGATTTTATTTTCTATTTAGCATGTTCGCCTAGTTAATAATAACTTATGCTTATAGTCCTTTATTGCAGATCACTGTGTGCTTTACAAGGGACTTTTGCTTTCATTTTATAGTTCCAGAAATCTGAAGCTCCCAGAAGTTTAGAGCTTCAGTGTTACACAGTAGAATCATCATTTGAAGCATTTTGACATTATCTTCTTTGAAGCACACTAATTGGATTTAAGCCCACACCTTTGATTACTCTTTAAAAGTGAACAAAGTATGTGTCATCCTGAATCACGGTGGATAAGACGGACTTTCCTTTGTAGGGATGCTATTTTATAGTCTGCCATGCTTCAACAGCTATTAGGAATAATAGATACTATTTCAGATAGAATGTAACAATAACTGATATTATTTCAGCAGCACGGGGAAACTTAAATACTGTTGGAAAAATTGTGTTAGGTTATCTCCTCTGAGTCAGACTAATGAAGAATGAACCAGCTGAGTAAAGAAAGAGGAGGGAGAACAAGCATTATCTTTTGCAACCCATTCAGTTTTGGCTGATTTAACCTAGATGAGGAGAAAAGAATATTGTGTTCTTTGACAGTACTGTAACAAGCTTTGCTAACTTATAATAATAACTGGAAGAAATATGTTAAATTGTTGGTTCTTCTGAGAAAGGAAGAATGCTGAAATCAGAAAGTTGTATTATTGTAACTTGATAATTGTGATTTGGTCTTTTTTTCTACATGAATTCATAGTGAGACCAAATATAGGCTACTATATTTCAACAAAATAAAATTCCTCAGGGTATGAACTAGAAAATGTGGAGAAAATTTAGTATTGGCTAATTAATATGCAATCCAAAGTAATTTTACTGTGGGTATCACATTGGAAATATAATGTTTGTGAATTATTTCCAATCTTGCAGAAAGATTTCAACACCGAGAAAATCTAACCAAATAAAATAAACTCCTTTATCGGTAGTATTCTTAATTAACCTGCCTAGTCCTATCAAATTATCTTGCCCCCTAAAAATTGTCAGCCAATTATACCTCCATGATTATTGTTCTTGTTTGCTGGGTGATACTGGAAGGATGTCCTGGTGGGGTTTGGTGTCAGATGCCATGCAGAGGAATGTGGGGGCTCGGTTCAGTGTCAGAGCAGCAGGCAGTGTCACTGGCCGTGGTGTGACACACCTTGGGCCACCCCCTTGCAACGCACCCTGCTCAGGGTGAGGTCTGGAGGGTGGGTCCCATTCCGGGGTGTTCTAGGCCTTGATGAGCAGCAAAATGCAGCAGCAAATGGAAAAATAATGAAAGAAAGGGAAAAAAAAGGACAAATATCCCTATGACTGTGGAATCCCTGCTTCTGTACACTGAGGCCAAATCCCTCAGTATGTAGAACTGATTTTTTGCAGGTGAAGTTTATATGAGCTTAAAAAAAATCACTTTGCTGTCAACGAAAACCTTTTTTTTTTAATATAGCTGCTAACCCTGTAGGTTTCTTGATATCCCCTATTTATATACTTATTGTAAAACAGTTTATAAATCGATATTTAAAACACCCCTGCCATCCTAGTGATTGTAAGAAGCAGCACACCTTTTCAGAATTGGATATCTTTTAAATTCTAATTATAATTCCCAAAGCATAGACTATTTCTATCTTTAGAGGGGACAGTGGGACTGCCATGTTTCTTGTGAGTTTGGGATGTTCTAAAGCCAAAGGTCCTTCTGTTGCTGACTGCCTTTCACATCAGCAGTGTGACAGAAAGTCATCTTTCAGTCACAGAGATAATGTTTTCCTGTCAGTGTGGTAAAAATATGAAAATGAATAGACAGACTTTATAAAAGTTCCTGGTTTTGAAGACTGGCTTTTGAAAAAGCAGGTCTATTTGGTTAAAGCTAGTAACATTTGTTAACTTCTTTATTTGGAAGTTTTTCACTATGGATAGTAACATGTAAAAAATTTTTAATAACACATTAAATATCTGATTTTTTTACTTCCAAGTAAATCAACTAAAGAAATACAGGTTATTTAGGTTAAAGTACTAGAACATTATTAAAATTAGGAATCAAAAATAATTACTTGCTTCTTAAGGTGATAATTGTCTTGTTATATAAGTCCTTGTCCAGTGTTTCATAATGTATTAAAACTTTCCAATGCATTTAATAAGAAAAAGATTTATTTATGTCATGATGAATGAATGTGTTGTGAAGCACATACGTGTAGATTCAAACTGAAAATTGGAATTAACCATGGATATATTAAAAGAAGTAATTTTTATTAGCCCCTTTATCTCATAGTTAATGTGCATTACTTTCTAAAGAGCTCATATCAGCAGCTTCTTATATTGTCAGGGTATACTATTGAAGTGTAACATGATATCTGACAAAAGTAGCATGTTTTGTTGTTATTTTTAACAGAAAAGTTTTGATATTTCTTTAAATTCTTGCGTAGAGGTTAATTGGCACCCTTCTTTAGAAATTCAGCCTAATTTTGAATAGTAGTACTGCCAAGTGTGTGTATGTCCCTGCCTGTGAAGAGTCAAAAGCAACACTGGATCTGTGTAATTGATCAAGGTCACTTCATGCTCGTGAGACACAATAATACAGCTCAACAGTCACTGTCAGGTTATTAGGTTCTAATTGCTTTAGAAAGAATGATTTGTTTTCTGGGTTCATAAAATAATTTACGAGAAAATTTTGTCTACTTTGAAAATCTACATGTTTCCTTTTTTCTAGATTTTTTTTCTTTCATTTTGGAAAAGTATGTTCCTACCAAATAGAAACTCAGTGACAAAAGAACTGGAGATAGAGTAAAATAAAAAAAAAAATTAATTTTAATCCGCTTAATTGGGATCCTAAATCAAGCTTAAGTGGGTGTCTTGGTAGGCTAGAAACTTCTGGATATCAAAGAATTACCAGTAGAGCAGAAAAAGTGAGTATGTGATGTGATTGGCTTTAAAATCATAGTTTCCTCCACATTTAGTGAGATTCAGATAAAGGTGAAAAGTAATAGCAGGAGCACAGTGGGCAAGGGAGTTCTGTTTTGATTTTTGTTCCTTCATACTTTGTCATTTTGAGTTTTTTTGTATTTAAAAGCCAATTAATCTGGTTTATTATATAGCAAAAAAGCCCTACTCTTTGTTTAAAATCTTTATTGGCTTTTTGGAATACTCACTTATAAGAAAAAGATCTAGGCAGTTCAATTTCAATAATATGTCTGACTCAGATTCTCATCCCATCCATCTTAAATCCATTTTCTTTCTCTAATCACCTGCACGCCCTCGTCCCTGTTCCCAGGCTGGCTCTGCTTGTATGAGAGTTTGCAAATTGCACTTTTTAGATACCTGTATATCTGAGAGACAAGGGAAATTACATTTCTTTTATGCCTCAAGCATGGGGGTCTGTGTCCAGGAGGAAACCTGAGTGCTCACTAGCTGAACCCACATGAGAAGCAAAATGTTAATGAACTGCAGTGGGAGATTGTGGGAGGATGGAGAAAGGCACTGCTCTCTTTTTGTCACACTGATCTCTTCAGTCTGTTGCTTAGCAGACCAATTCCACGTGTCTCCAAATATGTGGAATTGAATTTCTTGTGATCATTATATAATTATTGTAACGTGAAATTTTGGGAACATGTGACAGGTGTGCAAGCAACCATGCCCTCCAAACAAGCCATTCCTTTAAAGTCGTTTGGTGTTTGCATTGTTAGAGACAGGATGTTACCAGCTTGGTTCTGCAAGGAAAATATTGTTAAAACCCAGGTCTCATAAAGGAAAGTTGCACAGTTTCAATGGACACAGCAGTGTATTTGAAGGTAGAGATATACAAGTACAAATGTCTACACATATATCCATACTTATTTACATAAATATGAACTTTTATGAAAGCTCCTGTTGGTATGGATGTAGCTACTTTAAAAGTACCCTCATCCGATTAAAATTTAAGATTAGCGTTTAATGTTAACATAATATATGGATTGTAAAAGGTGTATCTATTGTAGAATACAAATTTTCATTGCTGGCTGCCATTTTATAGCATTCTTCCCTTCAACTTCCTACCTTGCCCTCTCCTTGCCCTTCTTTCTCCCCATGTTTTAGGCATCGTTTTCTGATGAAATCCTCATTTTGTGTTAACATGGCAAGTAAAATAATATGTTGATGGCTTGGATACCTGTTGGTGTTCTGATGATCCCTGAGTAGAGAGAGTGATGTGCTGTCACTCTCTCCATAACTGTCCAAGGTTGAGAATTCTATTACATATTTCAAAATGTCTTTTTATTTTCATCTGAAAATGAAAATAAGTTGAATAAAATCCAGTATACATTTGAGCTGGGCTGCATACTTACTTCTGTGTATAAAATCAAACTTGATTTCCTAAGGAGTTTTTTTCTGTTAATACAACTTTTTTCCTGCTTTATGACAATTATCATATATGGCTTTTTTGTTTTGTTTTGTTTTGTTTTACTGCCACAGTTTGAAGTGAGAACATTATGTTAAATTAATTTGACTTTGCTTGGCAAACGGTGATAGTAGCACTTTAACAGCTGTTTGCTTTCCTGGATTGTCCTTGGTGCTGAAATTGCTTTTGTACCTAAACAGCAAAATGTGTTTATAGGGCTACAGAATATGGAGATAAATTTAGCCTGTCAAACAGATATTATTGGGGCTTTTTTTGTGCTGTGTTTCTGGGAGTGGATCCTGACTGCAGTGCTTTAATTCCAAGCTGTGTGTGCCTTTGGACATCTTACAGGACTGTTGTGGAGCTTTTCTCTTTGATTTATGACCTTGCCTGTATGGACTTCTGATCAGATTTTATTCTCATTTAGTGCAAGAGGGGCTAATTATGAAAGTGACAAAGATTCTTTCGTTGTGCTAAAGCTTTTTGAATGACAAAAGGGGGCTTTAAATTAAAATGAACTTTAACAAGGCATTTTCACATTGAAGTGATACACACTCTACCACTGATAGAGTAATTCATTTTCAACCCTTTCTGATTCTATAAACACATTGTCTCACAAGATCAGTAATTTTTTACCTCTCAGGCTAATGAAGAGTGGATGGTAGACCAATGAATTCTCCTTTTGCAGAACTGTTTTGACATTCTTAATTTTTTCTTAAATATCAAAGAAAGGACAAAGAGCTGTGATTTTATTGCATTAATATTAATAATCATTTATCTGCCAGAAAAACATTTAAATATCACTTGACATTTGCAGAGAAAGATTAATGTTTAATTTACTACAAACATAGAAATACTTTGAAATGAAAGGAAACGCTTTTAGATTCAGCAAAATAAAAAAAACCCAACAAACCAACAAACCACCAAAACCCCAACAAAATTAAGACAGACATTCAGATATAAAAAACCACTGTAACCATAGCAAAAATCAAAAACATGTTGGTGCCATCTAAAATGTCAATATTTAAATTATCACTTCTGATTGAAAAAATAACATCAACTAGATAGTTTTTTAAGGTCTGATTTAAGCTTTAACTAAACAAAGATAAATGAAGGTACGCAGTTTTCTGTTATTTCCATGTGGGTACAGTTACAAAGACCTGTATAAATTCTAGCAGCATTATAAAAAGAAACCAACATAATGTAGTTATGGTATGAACAGTATTGGCATTTCATAAATATTGGTAAATCTGAAGGTCAAGGAGGGCTTCCAGAACAGGCTGGTGTCTGGAGGAAAGGAAAACAGCAAGACACAGGAGTCAGAAAATTATATAAGTGAAAATACAGGAGCAAGTTCCATTACTTACAGAAGGATCAAAATGCTGTATAATAAAGAGAAAAGTAGAGAAATCACCTTGTTCTACAAAAGAATGTCAGAGTAGGAGCTACAGAGGAGGAGGAGGAGGAGGAGATGAGCAGAAAAGTTGTGTATCAGTCTAATCTGATGAAATGGCTAAAAATGCACCCAGACTGCAGGAAAGTCTATCTATATATTTTATCATGGAGATTATATGGTAAGATACCACTTTTAGGCAATGAAATGATGGGATTAATGTATTGAATGAGAATAACATTTCTAGCCCCCAGACCATTTTTGTGACTTGATTGATAACGGCATAGAGAATCAAATTCAGTTTTATAATAAACTGAAATAAGACTGTTTCTTCTGCCAAAGCTGTATCTAGGATAGATGTTATTCACATTCAGTATTTGTATGGAAATTCCATCCTTGCAGTACCTTTTTCCAAGGATTTTTTTAATAAGATAAAGAAAGTTTCAGCTATAAACACACTAATTTATTAGTTAAAGAAGGTTCTTATCCAGGATCCATCTCAAAAAGGAAGATTCTTTTATAAGGCAATACCTGCAATCTTTCCATTAATACTCTTTAATAAAAATTTTCTGATTTTATTTACAGCTCTGGTGACTTTTGAGAGGTCCTTGAGAATATAATATGACTATAGGTCTCTGATTAAGGTTTCCATCTATTAGTTTTTATTCAAGTGTCAGTGTTTAGTTACACTTTGGAAGGATTCTCCTGAAAAGATGGTGATTCTGTGTATAAGGCACCAAACCAGGCCAAATGCAGAATTACAACATATACTGTGCAGTAATAAATCAGCAGGAATATCCTCTCTTGTAGGATGAAAGAAATTCCTTGTCTTTTGCATTACAAGAATTCTCAGAGTCTTTGCAAAATTCTGGATATATTGAGTAGGAAGCATTACATAAGTAGGACTGCTGTGATGTCCTAAAGAATAAAAAATATGCAGCTTTTAATTTTTTAACCACTTTTAATACTTTTTTCGCACACTTGTGCTGTTAGGCAGCAGGTGCATATGAGAATGTTTGACATCAGAGGCTGTAGAGAGGAACAGATTTCAGTGGTGTGCAGTGAGCATCAGCCCATACCGAGTCAGTGTGGGGAGCATGTTTGTGTCAGTGACACAGCAGTGATGGTACATCCCGCCCTGGGACCGCAGCTCCTGTTCCCTCAGCTGCCTCGGCTGGTGGTTGCTTCCGTGGTGAAAGCTGCAGACGTTGGTATAATTTATTTATTAACTTATTAATTATTTATTCAGGATAGCACCCATTATATGCTAAGTGACTTCCAAACAGAAATTTCCCCAAATGCTTTTCCTTTAGGAGCTCTGCTCTGAAAGATGTGGTGCAAGCGCTGCCGTGAGGGACCCGTTTTGGGAGCATGCGCTTTGTTAAAGAAAGCTGAGTTTCACGACACTAATGCAAAACCTCTTTGTATTCTGATTTTCCTTTAACAAAGGTTCACTGCTGTGGATAAATAACTGCCCATCTGTCATTGGAGGCCTTCAGGGAATTGATAAAGAGAGAGAAGAGAAATCTGTTTTTCTGGGGATTTGGAGGATTTGGTGTAGTGTGTGTGTGATGGCCATCTTAGGGCACAGGCCTCTGATTTTTAAGCACTCTTGACACTCCCTACTAAGTTGCTGCTTTACCACTGCCAGTTTGTGTGTTCACATGATTTTGTGACTTTTTGGAGCATTTGTCCTGCAGTCTTGGGCTCTGCTGATATTTCTGTAATTTATAAAGCTCTCACAGATGTAGGAGAAGGAGTCAAGAGACTGACTCCATTTTATTCATCCTTTACAATTTCCCTACACAGTGAACATTGACATTTTATTCTTCACAGCACTAGGTTTTTTAGGTCCTTTAGCTGAAAGCATTAGTTTTTATTGAGAAGGGCAGTTTTGAAATAAGGGTCTTTGGCTGCAAGTGATTAAATGTCAGTCTCATTTGATCAAAACTATCGAATTCTTTCAGCAAGATTGTATTGTATAATTTCTTAATACATATGTGAGCCTGCTGTTTATACAATGGTCTTTGTAGTACTTTGGGATATCTGTTACTTGTGTATTGTTTTATTTTGCTCATAGTGGTTGTTGAGCAATCATGATCACTAAATATTCAGGAATACTTGTTGCTGTTTTTCGCTGTGCTCTAAACTGGCATCACCGTTAAGACTGCTCTACTTAATGAACATAAAAAGAAGAAAATATTCCAGTTCTAGCTGCTTGTGTTGTCTTTCTAAATTGCATTGTTTACTTTCCTGGACTATAAAAGAAAGTTGCAAGTGATGTCAGTAGGTGGCCTTTGGGATTAACACATGCTAGAACTTTACAGTTATTTATAATGTGAAATCTCTGTAACTGTATCCTCATTGCAGGAGGAACCTCAAGCCTACTTAATGAATTTTAATCTCTCTATTCCCCCTTCCTCTTTGCCCAGACATTCAAACACCTGTGACCAAGAAAAGTTTTTTTTTCTGAAAGGAAGAATTCATCCTAAAGCTATCCATTGGCAGCACTGCCTGGACTCCTAGAATATGAGAATCTTTTTGTAACTGTTTTTAGGAAAATAAATCATGGCGTTGTCCACCTCACCCCTCCTTCTTTTAAATTCAACGAATAGATTTAAGATCTATTATGATTCTCTCCTTTTTCAAGCAGTCCTGCTTTCTTAAAGGTTTTCAATTCCCTTAATTTTCTGTGTGGAAGAAAATTCTGCCTCCTACTCTTATTCAGATAAAAGTTTTAATTTACAAAACTCCTGTGGGTGTTCAAGTCTAGGCCACACATCATTAATATTTCTGCAATTTAACTCAATACACAGGAATTAAAGATTTGTTCATTACACTTGTTTGGGACCGCTGAGAAGCAGTTACTGTGTTCCCAGGGCCTATGGGCAGAATGCCCCAGGAAATGGATCCAGTGCACCTTACCTATGTTACTTGGGAGGAAAAGGATTGGAGGGAGTGCAGCTCTGGCTGTGATCCTGAAAAGACATGCAAAATCAGATCAGGCTCTCACTGTTATGAATTAAGACCAACACCAAAAGAAACAAATAAACCAGTAGAGATCCATAACTTATATATCCCCCAAAACCAACTGGATACAATTTATTTTAATGCTGTTTACATAGATAAGCAAGAGAAGTGTAAAGCTAGAATTTTCGTGTGCTCTCAGTCACAATTAGATTTTATCACACTGTCTGCTTACAATAAAAGCTCAAACAGAATTTCTCAGCCTCTGTGAGTGCTACATCCTGATCTACCCTTTGCAGAGATGGGACCTGGCCTTTTACCACCTGCTGCTAAGACCTAACTCGTTGTTCCCATACAATCTTTTTCACAAAAGCCTTCTTATTTACTGCTATTTGGATGTCACTATTGATAAAAACGTAAAACATTACGGAAACAACAATTTCAACTTCTTAATTGGGGAGGGAAGATAGAAAAAACACTGTAAATCAAGTCTGAAGCCTCCAGCTTTTCGAGCCATGGACTTTTGAAACGCTTTGCCTATTTGATATTCTTGATTATTTTTCAAAGGAAATCTGGATTTTGACCAAAAGTGGAGTCATAAGCATTGCTATGGATTTGACTGAAACATCAGGTTTTTAAAAGAATGCTATATTGCTGAAGAGTGCCGAGAGATTTTCTGCAGAACATTGATTTAACTGTGGTAGTGAATATATTACTTTGTGTTGCAGAGCTTTATATGTGCAATTTTAATAATTTAAACTATAATTTACAGGTGTTGTATATGTGATTTTTATGGTATTGTCTTCATTTTCCAAATCCTGCTTGGTGGTTTCAGGTATCTTGAGCTGACTTATGCTCTGAGCACCAATCTCAGAGAGGATGCAAAAACTGTCATGGGTTTTCAGAGATCATCCCTATATCATTATATTTTTTTTTCACCTATTTAGAAGTCAAATACTATTTAGAAGTTCTTTAGGACTTATTGCCGAACTATTTTTACGAATTCTTTTCACAGGCAAAGACCATAAAGCAAGTGGGAATTTCCATCTGATATTCCTAGATGCACTCCTTTCAGAAAATATCTAATCTTTCACACAAGAGAAGTTGTTACAGATCTCAGTCCCTGTAGTTCCTGTTCCATTTAGAACATATTGATAAAATTTCTCTGCGTCATCATCTCAATGTGTTTTATGATCTATAAGGATGAATTCCATCGAGGTTATTCCGTATTCAACATTTTACCTTTTTTTGGGAAATACAGAGTTGCATGAAATATACATTAATGCTGTTTGGTTATCTTGGGCTTGATCCCAGGTTCAACTGGTGAAAATGATGTATATTCCGGTCGGTTCCTTGGTTGTTTTTGTTTAAAGAATTTGTATAGATTGAAATGCAGCTGCAAGTGTATTAGTGATTTTCTATTGCTTACTTGTCAAGATTTTTATTGTGTGGATGAAAAATAGCATTTCAAAACCTGGCAGCATATTGACAAAAACAGAAGAGCACTTTGTGTAATTCTCTTTTGAAAAACTACCTCTTTTAGAGACAGAGATTGCCTCAGCTACTTCCATTCATATATATCTTGATCAATAGATTTATTGATAGCTTTTAGCCAAGATTTAATTCTTTTTTTCTCCTCAGTTCACCATGGTGCTCACTTTTCTGAATTAAGAAACTAGAATTAGGCTCCTATAAGCAAGGCATACAATATGCAAGTGCTCTAGGTGTAAAAGGAGGCATTTGACCTTTTGTTGCTAATCTGTGACAGGTGCAGGCTATTTTCTTCCAAATGGTGTTAATTTTCATGTGCAAATCCACCCCCTGAAACCTGCATTCTATGTATCCACCACAGGGGAATTGGTGGTCATCATGAGTACTGTAATGGACAGCTGAGAGGGATAATCACTGATATTTCAGCACATTTATGCTCGCGACTCAGTCAGGTTTAGTGCACTTCTGTTTTCACTGCTTATTAGGGAGGCTGAAGTTAGTTATTCATGGCCGG